>CAUYLG010007015.1:0-100353 GCA_963573385.1 Cacajao melanocephalus | reverse complement strand
AATTGAATGATATCAAGAAGAACATATTAAATTTTTAGCTCTAATGGTAAGTTGATTTAACAAATGAAGGCCAACAGTCTAAATTGTGTAAGCAAATTCTCTCTCTAGGGAGATTGTAGATTAGATGAGATGAGATGAGATAGATAGATGATAGATAGATAGATGATAGATAGATAAACAGATAGATAGGTAGATAGATAGACAGATAGATAAATGGATGAAGAGAGAGAGAGAGGAAGAGGGAGAGATAACACTAACTTAAGACTTTCTCATTACAAAATGCCACAGAATGCGAGTTGTCCATGAAATCCACCAGTAACAGGAGCAACAGGAGAACGTGTAATCAGTAAGAAGAGGAGATGAGAATGCTAAAGGGCACTGCTGTGACCTGACTGTCTATAAATAGGACATTATCACCTCACGGTTAAGCATGTCTGCTCATGTTAATACTTGATGAGAGAAAATAACAATATAAATAGATTGCTACCTGCACACATTGCATTTAGAATGTATTTGGTGCCAGGATCTTAGGAACATTTAGAAGTATTATTTAAAGTCTCAAAAACTTTCTGTGAGGGAAAAAAAAAACAAAAAACAAAAAACAAATCTGAAAAGCCTCTTCTACCAGCAAGAACAGCAGCATCTGCTTAAGAACACATAGCAACCCCTACATTCAGATCAGGACAGGAAATAAAAAAAAAAAAAAAACATATCCAATTGAAACCGCGGGAGGACACAGTAGACAGAATGTAATTAGTTGGGTTGACTGTCAGCCAAAACCTCAGGCAACCACCCCCTTGCTCTTATGAAAACTGCCTGGAGATTTTTAATGATGATGAGCAGTTAGGATCTCGATTTTAAATCTTCTCTGAAATGCAGGGCGCCATCATTCCCTCCAGCAACACTGGGATATTGGTTCTGGGTTGGCACTGAAGAGCTCTGGGAAAGGTGAACCCTAACTCCTCAAGCAGGAGTGACTTCTGTCACAAAATGTTGGATTTTGTCAATGCTTTAACTCTAACAAATCCAGCCGAATTTATGAGTTGGATGATTTCAAAACAAGGACACTTTGCTCTATGGAATTTAAATTTGGGATTTTGGAATGAATATCTCCACTTTAGTGCTTTTCTCAGAAGAGAGTGATTGGATTAGGAATTCTGGATTAGGGATCACGGGGACTACCGTCCCATGGCCAGACCTGAAGACGCTCAGTGGCAGGATGTTCATGGGCAGGTGCCACCCAATTCTGCTGCTGCTCCTCCCCCAGGTCCCCAGAAGAGCCACTGGAGGGGAATGGATAGAATAGAGACACAGAAGCCAGAACTGGATTTGAATCCTTGCTCTGTCTCTTACTAGATATGTGATCTTGGGCAAGCCCTTCAGGCAATCTAAGCCTCAAACCAAGGAAGGCAGAAAAAGTATTGGGTCTCTTCGATTTCTCAAATCCCTTTAAATGATAAAATATGTTACCTTTAAAATATATATAGATATACTGTTGATGGTGCTTTCCTGTGCCTGAGATAGGAGATCTGAAAGAGCAAGCTGATCTAGGCCTCCTTCCATGCGGATTGTGTGTTTAGTCTGTCCTATGGCTAATGACTGCAGCTGCTTCCTGCAGAGACTGTTATAAGATCTATAAAAGGCCGAGATATTATGGTTTCAGAAGCAGGTAATGAGCATACACAGAAACCACGTGGGTTTTTTTTCTTTCCATTTGGATTTTTAGTTTGTAGGCTTTCTACACAGGAGTTCATGGGTACGATGCCAACTCTCACAGACAACAAGGATTTATTGTATTAATAATCTGCAAATTATGGATTGCAAAACCAAAGACATTTGGGGATTTCATTGAACTTCTACCAAAAAAGATGCCTCCATGCTGAGGTTTTCAAGTTGTTCACTGTGCCCAGTTGAAATTAATTATAAACTATACATCTCTTTGCATATTAATTATGAAAACATATCATGGAATATCTCTAGGATGAAGTACAGCAGAAAAAGATGGCAATTTATGAATACTGTGTACCAAATCAAATGAAATACCCAACTAAGACTGTTTTCCAAAAATAAGCTTAAAAATATATCTTTCTTCAATGTTATAGGAATTCAATCCATTCAAATCCAAAAACAATAAGCCCATTTGCTGAATTATTGATTTCAGATTGTTTGGGATAGTATCTACTTGAACTATGATGGGAAAGCAATTCCAAAACCAATCTGAATTTTTTTCTTTTTTTTTTTTTCTTTACTGATAACCATTATAAGCATGGCCAAACCTGTTCTATGGATGTGGCTCCAAAAAATGTGGGTCAAAAAATATGAATCTTGAATCCATAGTCAAATAAGTTGTGAATATGCTTGGATTTTAAAAATGAATTCTCTTATTGCATATTACCTTTGATGTGTCATATATTATTTTAAGTATTATGCAAAGCGTTTCACAAATTTCTGTGGCCAGGGAACACTTTTTCACAGAGCATCATCTGGACCAGTGTTCTTTGGTTAATCTTGGGTCTGATGACTTGCTATTACTGCCATGTGTCTCCATTCTCTGTTTTCTTCTTGGCTTCCTAGGTTCTGCCACTGTGGCCATCCCCAGGATTAAAGCAAAGCAAATGGAACAAACTCACTCAGAATTAAAGGCCTTGTTTATTTCATCAGAGGCTGGCCTGATACTTACATTAGCCATTTCTGGCTAGAGCTTCATGTCTCACCCACTTTCTGTTCACTTCTGACCTGAAACAACAGGACTGCAGAAGAGAGAAGGGGAATATCTGGTGGTCAGGCTAACTCTGTGTACCCCATGATGAAGACATTTTCAATAGGAGTTCATTGCCATAGGTAGAACTTAGAAGCCATAGGCAACAATTTCTTAAGCCTTTCTTCCAATCAATGTGCCATGGCTATTTGATATGTCAATCTCAGGAGCTGAGTTCTGGGAAGATTCATCCCCTTCATGAGCAAAGGGAGAATGGAAAGGGGAATGGTCTAGCCCAAAGAGGGGACAATAAAGGAGAGAGGGATATAGCATTTTTTAAGCTTCTGTTATGCAACCAGTACAGTGCCAGGTGCTTTGCATACCAACATCAGTCCCAATCCCTATATTAGGACTGAATTTTAAAAGGCTAGAGAAGTTAAGAAAAAGAGAGAAGAAGAAAGGATGATGGGGAAGCTAAATTAGTATTTCTATCTCAAGGAAAGAGCTGCAGCACCTCTTCCAGAATTCTACCTGAGCCTTTAACTGTCCCTTCCCACTGGGACAGCAACTTCTTCCTTTGTTCATATTCCAACCTCTTTTCTCCACTTCTTTCTTTCCCTCTTGCACACTAAAAATCCAACTCCTCATCGTTAACCTACTACCATCTATGTCTCTTCTTTATTCACATAAAAACACTCTCTTGCCCCTAGATTTCCACTTCCCTTGACACTCAACTCTCTGAAGTCTAACTTTCACTCCCCCATGCAATACCCAGTTTAACTAGTGGGATCATCAATAACTTTTCAACAGCCAAATTCTAAGGGAAATATTGAGTTCTCCTCTTACTTGAAGGTTGTGTCATAACTTGCATTCTTGACAGTTTCTTATCTCCCAGTTTATTACAACTGCTCCTTTGCATTTCTCTTAATCTTTTGATTCTGAGCCTTCTTGCCTAGTTTATCTTCCTCCTCCTCTCTTTAAATGTTGCTGTCTCCAGAGTTCCTGTTCTTGTCCCTCTTCTGATTTTTCATACTCTCTTTGGGTTATCTCATCTACTATTCTCTCTCTAATATTCTAATCATTACAAGTTCCTGTTCTACAAATGTTGATGCCTCCAGGGTTCTATCTTAACATTTTCACATGTTTGCTGGACACTACTATGAAGAGGTTCCCAAACCAAATTCATTTTATTTCACCTCAAATTTTTCCTGCCTTCAAGAATCCAGTCCTGAATTCAATGGCACCTTATTTGCCCAGTTACATAAATCAGAAACTCAGAAGTGCAACCCCCAGCTCCAGTTCAGCTTTCAACTGCCTTTCCCAAACAAATTTGATCTTGTCATTAACACACAGGCTTTAAATACGTCCAGGTCTTCTCCATTGCTTGCAACTTAAAAAGCAGATGTCTTGTATGGCACTTGAAGCTCTTTAAAAACTGGCTGTAATCTATGTTTTCAGTCTCGTCTCCCATCATTCTCATTCCCAAATTCTCATTATGATTTGTATAACTTAAATCATCCCTTACTGCTGGGAGCTCCCTAAATATTCTGGATTTTCACTCATCTTGATACACTTCCTGAGGATTGCCTTCTTGAATATGACCATTTTCTGTGTATTCTTCAAGATCTACCTCCTCTCGGAGAAACTTTCCCAGTCTTCTCCTTCCTATTGTTCCCTGAGTCATGGGTCGCTCTGAGTTCTTTCTGAACCATTATAGGGAGTTCTAGTGTAGGACTTCTTACATTGCACTGGAATTGTTTGTCCAAGTGTCAGTCTTCTCAACTGGACAGTAGACATTCTTTCCTCTGGCCTCCAGCACAGGCAGACACAAGGCCTAGTTACACGCCTCATTAATTGAAGCCTCTTCCCTGTGATTGTCTCAAGTGTCACTGATGTCCAAACAATATAGTTGTATCTCTCCCTTTGCACCTCTTCTACTTCACCTCATTACTGCTTCCCCTTTGTGGTTAGTAGATGTAAAATGTGGGTAACTCTCTATGCCTCACTTCCCTTATCATTAAATGAGAAGAGTAACAGGACAGAACTCAACCGAGGGGCTTGGTACAACAAGGATTCAATGAGAGAATGCAGGCATCATGTTAACACCGTGCCTGAGTTATAATATATGCTCAATAAATATTAGCCGTTGGTGTTGCTACTACATAAGGAAGATTTTTTTTTTTTTTACAATTCAATGTTTTGATGTAGAC
Source organism: Cacajao melanocephalus (assembly GCA_963573385.1). Taxonomy (NCBI): domain Eukaryota; kingdom Metazoa; phylum Chordata; class Mammalia; order Primates; family Pitheciidae; genus Cacajao; species Cacajao melanocephalus. Next base: position 95,445 of record CAUYLG010007015.1, on the reverse strand, counting down.
TATAGCATATTAAAAGTTATCCTTACTCATGTTTTGTTTTCTCCTTTTTTCTATCGCCTTTAATGGAATTGTATTGACAATACCCCTTAGCATAGAAATTTTATTTTAGATTTTATTCACGTGCATTGGTCATTTTATCTACCCAGTATTTCTACATCTTTTCTTTGGTGTGAGCATTTTAACTGTCTTTTGGGAAACTACTATCCCTACATTTTATGTGGTCCTCCTAATGGACTTGTCAATCACAGTGTCCTGCTAACTACATCTTTCATTCACAAAGTAGGGACATGACGTGGTCTAAGCCAGGATAACCTCTAGTCTAGGATTTTGTCACAGGACCAAATCTACTGACAGTAACTCACTTATAACCAATATTATATGCATCTCAGAAGATATTTTAGCTCTTTGTGTTCTGTCGCTTGACCGTTACTTTAACTGTGGGAGTCTTAAATTCACTATCTTTCTAATATATTATTTCTTTCCATTAAATTGGGCCAGATCAATATTCTGTGGCTTGCAACAAAGTAACCATAGCAGGTAAAACATTCATCACCTACGTCAATATTAAATGAACAACTATATTTTGAGCAAGTGAAAATTGGATGGTAGAAGGTAATTCACAAAAGCGTGAGACTTAGTTCTGGTTTAAAAGAGATTGCAATTCAAATAGGAAGAGGAAACAAAGATGGATAGAAATAAATTAATTTAGGAACAACTAAATGACAAATAGTGGATGATTAAGAATTAGGTTAAATAATATTCAATTTCTCTTTTCGTAAGTAAGAAAAACTATTGACAATTTCATGTGGGTTAGTGTAATCGAATTCTAATGGAACATAAAAAAGGAAGGGAAAAACAGAAACAAAAACAAGATGAGCACTCTGCAATGGGAAAAGCTCCATGTAGGAGGTGAAGCTTAAGCTGGACCTAAATGTATAGATAGGCTTTGAAGAAAAGGAAAAGGACTTAGTTGGAAGGAAGACATGAATTAGGAAAGGCATAGAGATTGAAAAAAGCATTCATCCTGAGGATGAAAAAGGCGCTCAGCTTCATGTCACAAAAGGACATGTTTGGGAGATCAGTAGAAAGCGTGCAGGGAGAATTGCATGAAGAGCTGTGGCAGACAGAATCATGTCCCTTAAGGGAGTCTGTGTCCTAATCTCCAGAATGTATGAATACGTTAGGATACAGGACAAAGAGGAATTAAGGTTCCAGATGGAATTAATATTGCTAACCAGATAACCTTAAAATAGAGGGATTATCCTAGTTTATGATGTTGAGCCCAATGTGTCACAAGGGTTCTTTCTGATAACTAGAAAAGGAGGCAAAAGAGAAGTTTGCAGTGAGAAGGACTCCATCCACTGTCGCTGGCTCTGAAGATGGAGGAATGGTACCACAGAATGAGAAATGTGAGCTTCTACTAGAATGGGAACAGGACAGGAAATGGATTCTTCCTTCCCTACAGTCTCCAAAAGGGAACATCTCTCTGTCCAAACCATGATTTTAGCTCAGGGAGATCTGTGTTCGACTTCTTACCTATAGAACTGTAAGATACTTACTGTGTATTGTTTGGAGCCATGAAGCTTGTGACAATGTCTTACTGCAGCAATAGATAACAAATATAATGGTATTTAAAACAATTAATAAAACAAATAATGTACGGCTACTGACCAGTCAGAATGAATGTCCAACCAATCAGAAGTACCTGCTGAACATCAGCTCAGAGTAGATGCGATAAAGCCACTTTACAGAGGGTTTTGAACTTGATTCCATGAATAGCATGTAGTCTATTGAGGTGTTAGGTATGAATGAACTCTGGTAAAAATAAGATTAATGTGTTAGTAGAATGGGTGTTATCAGTGTCCTCTCTAACACATCTCTGTCCACATTGGAGTAAATTTTCATTTAAAAGTTTCCTGGTTTAAACATATTAGCATTTTTAAAACTCTGTATGATTCACCTGTGGGACCTGCCAGATTATTTTGGTTTGACTATTTATGCTTAAATTATTAATGCAGCAGATAGTGTTGATGTTTATTGCTCATACTAGGCACAGTTCTTTGGCAGTCACTTTTCTCAGCAAGATAATCAACTAAATGAAAAAAAATTAAAAATTCATAACATTTAAAGCCTTCTTTTTTCTATAAGTTATAAATTAGGTGGAAGAATGAAGTTTCTTCCTTTTTCCCCAAAACATGAGATGAAATGGCAGAGATTAGAATATCCACAAAGGACCATTCTTTGAGTCTAAAAGTTAAAAACGATGAGATTACTTCAGGAAGTTTTGTGGCTGATTTTAGAGGGTCATCCTAGAAGAAAGGCCAGTTTTGTTCCTTTTCTCCTTCTTTTCTTATATACAGTCATTAACTCAATCTTTTTAGTCCAAAACTATTTAATGCTATTTACACCATTAGTGATTAGAAAATGCCTTCCAATTTTTTTTTTAAAGTTACTTTTGTGAATGAAACTCTCATACACTGGAAGTTATTTAGTCTGTGGGTTCTATGGTGTGGTGCATGCATTTCTGTATGGTTGACTATTAGAAGGAAAGCCACATGGTGTAACAGACAGGGCATGGGCTTTAGAATCCAATGGAGGAGTTTCAAATCTCTGCTCTTTCATTTACCAGCCATGCTGTTGCAGTATGTTAGCTGATACCTTTAAGTTTCCTATCTATAAAATCAGGATTAAAAAAGGCCTCAACAGGCTGTTAAGAATAAAGCTCACATACATATAGTTTACTATGTGCCAAGTACTATTCTACTTTTTACACCTATTAGCTCATTTAATTCTCACAACACCACCATGTGCTTGATACTATTTTACAAATGAAGAAACCCAGCCTCAGTGAGGTTTCTTACAATTTGCCTAAAGTCTCACAGCTAGTAAATGGCAGAGCTGGGGTCTGCACCCAGGCAATCTGACCCCAAAGTCTGTGATCTTAACTATTTAGTTTAATTACTGGTTTCCTTTCTCATTCCTTATCTGAAGGATTATACAAACAATATTCAGCTTAAAAATATATTTTATTTTAAAATTCCCTTTGAAATTGGCAATTTGCCACATTAAATTTATTTTATCCCAAAACTGTGCTACCAAAATCATAAATCTGTTCCAGGTTATTAACGACAAACAAACATATAAATAAAAATCAAACCTTTCATGGAAATAAAGCATTATATATTTGTAATGATAAAGAAGAAAAGTACCATAGAAGATTGTACAAATGACACCAGGAAGACAGTTGAACATTTCTAGCCCTCAGCTATCTTATTTGTGAAAGATCCTAGCTGTTCCTAAGATCCTAATTAGATGACACTAAGGAAATAAATGGAAACTGTGATGGAAAATCTGAAGGGGGAGTTTAGGGTGCATGAATACACTTGGAACTTGATAGTGTGGGCTTTTGTTTTGTTTTATTTCCTTTTCAAATGTATAAGCTTCCTTTTCCTTGATATAGATTTACCACCAGCACTACTCTCACTACTTTACTTCTTGAGAAAGAGAAGGAGAAGAAAAGCAAGGAAGAGGGAGAGAAAGAGAAATGGATAAAAAGATGGTCAAGTAGAAGAAATAGAGTAAGAATAGGACTAATTGTCTGTGGTGAGTTGAGGAACAAGACAAGATGGAGGTGGGAGTTGGAGAAATTGAGGATGGGCCTGGAGTAAGAGGGAAGTGGAAGTAAGAGGGAAGTGGAGTAAGATGGTATAAATGGCACCAGAAAGACGATTGAACATTTGCAAATCCAGACTCTCTGTTAAGTGCATCCATATCAATAAATTCAATTCAATCCAATGTTACATTCCATCATCTAACACCCTTAGAAGTCATTCCCACACACATGCTAGGTTTCTATCATTATAAATTAACAAAATTTTACTTATTTTTGTTCGGTAGAAGCTATCTCTTCCCAGATCAGAATTTTTCCCCCTGGCACTTGCTGAGATGTGATCCTGGTTATAGGTCTAGAGATCGTAAGTGGTAGTTGGGGTAAGTTTTAAAGAGAATAGACTTTCTCTTTCAAGGCAGCTGCCCCAAGTGAGGTTATTACAGGGTTTTCATGCAAAGGGAAACTAATCTCAAACAGAGGGGAATGAGCTGCTTCTACTGGGAAGGGAGGCTCATAGCCATCTGGGGATTCAAGATTCTCAGCTTTGACTCAATTGATCCAGATGCCACATCAAAAGTGTCAGGAGCCACCTCTCCCCAGTTAATCCCCTAAATTTCATATCAGAAGGTTGGTGAGTCTGTGTAATTTTGCAAACCATGTAATAAAATTCTGAGTTTGATTTTCAATTAGGTCAGTTCTGTGGTTACAGGAAGAGAATCTTTATGATCTGCCATAGCAAAAGCTTTCTCATTATCTCACTGTAATGTGAGCAGAGAATTTAAAGCTCTGAACTGTCATTGTCCTCCTCCTATAAGGCCCCCAGTTCATTCAAAGCAACCCTCACACCTCATTTCTTGAAATTATCATCACTGCTACCATGAAGGCCAAGTTCAACAGCTATCTGGTCCCCTAAGACACTGGTTAAACTGGCACTTTATCAAAATCAGTCACAATTAATTGAGATGCCACTGCATGCCATAAAATACTAATATGTCATTTCCATTAGCAGGGTGCCAGCATTGCACTCAAGTTCAGGGATTTAAAACAATTCCATAACTCCATTTGGAGGACCTCTTTTCTGGGACTACTCTTGATATAAGTACTGTACATTCAGGGTCCATGAGAGAAATAGAAACTACATTGGGAATTTCAACTGGGAAATTTAATAAAGGAATTTAGAAAATTCTAGAACAAAAAGGCAATCCAGCCAGGGATCTGGCAGTTCAAAGGAGGGATCAAATGCAAATGGGATGCAGACCTTTGAAGAAGCAGGAGTAAGGAAGTACCTGGATGCTGCAGTTTCTTGACAGGGTATGAGGAAGCTGGTTCTTTGTGCCAGAAGGAGTGGGAGGTGCCATTCCCAGAATAATGCTATTGGAACAGCTTAGACCTTGAAGGAAGAAGTCTCTTTTCCTCACCTGGCTTTCTTTATCTAGTATCTCCTACTGGCAGAACCTAACTGGAAATAAAGAAAAAATAGTGTGCAGAGTCCTGGCTGCAGTATCACAGAACAGATCACAGAAGGCCAGGTTTGGAATCAGAGACAATAACTAAATCACTGCACAGTGAGTGAGTGGTGGAGGAGCTGGCAGTTACATGTAAGGAGCGTGTGTGGCCAAACCATTCACACACTGCCTATATTTACATGACTATAGCTATGAACTAAGATAATCAAACCATTAATCAAACCAATGTAGCCAAATTGGTTTAAAAGTTTATTTGTACCAAACTGATAAACTTTTTTTTCTTCATTTGAAACAGTTTTGGAGATGTTGTACATCAGGCTTGTAGCTAGCCATTGGTACAAAATCTTCCAGCCTAGTATAAGATGAAGAAAATATCTGCTGCCATGATTCCCCATGGACGACTTACAGACACTGTGAGCAACAGGACTCGGATTTCTGAACCTTTGCTCTGTGACAAAGCCATACAGATATCCCCATGTGAACTAGAAATATCTTAGGCGAATCCGCTTTATCAGTATAAACCTGAATCTGAGTCTGGTGTGAAGTATAGTGACAACTTAAACGGTGTTGTTAAATAAAATATTGATATATAAATATATAGATGAATGAATAATTTAGGAAGTGAATATCTGATCCATTGTTGTCAAAGATTTCACGTGAATCCAAATTTGGAGCTTGAATGACCCAAATGCTTTGCCTACATTGATCCTACATTCAGGCTGCTTCCATTTCTCTTGGCTTCTCTAAGAACCAGATTGTCATCACTTAAAAGTCTATTGAAATTTTCACAAAACCCTTTCCATCGATTTCTCTTCATGGGAAAGTAAAAGCAATGAAAATCCCTTCAAGTTAACCAGGTCTTATTAGGTACAAATCTTTGCAAGGAAAATGAGGTGGGATGGAAGTAGAGGGTTGTTTTGAACTCGTCTCACAAATGTCACCATTTAAGACCTGAATAATCCAAGATAACAAGAGCAGATCAATGATCTCTACAGAGGATGCCCTATAAATCAAAGGATTTGGGAGGAAGAGTAAATCCACGGGGCTTTCAGTCCTCTTCATATGAACAATGGCACTGGTAGGGTTCGCAGGATGGAGGAAGAAGGTCCTCAAGATGCCAGACAAAGAAGGAAAGGTGACCCACCAATCTCCACCTGCTTTACAAACTGGTCAAAGACAAACCCTGCTTAGCAGCCCTTTGTGGATGCGACTAAGCCAAAGTGAATGGAGTTGAGTGGAGATGCTCCTGCCTCATGGGGCTTCCTACAGTGGCTGCTGCTTCCTTCGATGTCACAAATTGGGCAAATCCCCCAACACTAAGGGACCCCAGACTGTGCTCCAGCTCTCAGAGGGAGTCTTTCACAGCAGCTTCCAGCCGTGGGCCGTAATGGTGCCACATGCGTCACGGGGGCTCTGATCTGTCCCCTGAGCCCTGTGGTCGGAGGCCCAGTGAGTGATGTGGTCTAGGGCCGTGGTGCTCACTCAGATTCTGCTTTGGTCTTGACCACAGCATCAGAGATGATTTGATGCATTGGGCTGGAATATGTTTTGAGTTACTCTGTATTGCATACACATGTAAAACAAATCTGGGAACCCACAAGTGTGTGACCAATTATTTTGCTCCTCTGCAAAGTGTTTATTACATTTTGAAAAACGAGATGATACAAAGAGGCAAACAACAGAAGCAATCACAAACTCCAAACAGTTTTCAAATCTATAAACAATTTTTGAAAAACATTCAAATAACTTTCCAAATGTGTTGCCAATGCAGTGAGGAAAACAGATCTTTCTTACGGTTCGGGAAATTTTCAAGTGTGTCAGAGTGACCTGCACACGTCTGTTGGGATGTTCTGAATGGCAACGAATTCACAGAGAAACTCTTGTTCCAGACTTTCAGGATACAAAAGCAGCAAAAGCAAGGCCTTGCATCTTGGTGCCCTTTAGTGACTGCAGGTCTCTCAAGATTGGAAGCCCAGAGTCCTTGGTCCAGGACCAACTTCTGCCCCTGGTCATGTAAGGAATATTGGATAAACCAGATTGAGCCCTACTCCTTTATCTATAAAAAGAAATGTTTTGTCAAACCATTAGCAGTGACTCATAAAGAGGTTTTGGTGGGGTGTGTGTGTGGGGTGATCAAAAAAAAAAAAAAAAGAAAGAGGTTTTAAAGATGATTTAGTGGATCACACCAATATTTTAGAAGAAAACAAAACAGAATCAAACCAAAGAGAAAATATTAGAGTGCATTACAGGTAGCAAAGGTAGGATTTGTTTAAAGGAAATTTCTGTTTCAATATGTGTGTGTGTTGAAATTGTTTTGTTCCTCTATAACTTGCTTATTAACTTTTAAAAATGAAAAATATAAAGAGGTAAATGTCAGAAGCAATCACAAACAAGCCCCAGTTTTTAACAATTTCTGAAAAACATTAACTTTCCATTTTACTGGCAAGTAACATATTTTTCTGTACTAGGTTATACGATAAAATGTTTTTCTTAATAAAGATTTGGGTCAAGAGGTTTGAAAAACACCCCTCTAAGTTTCTGTCCAGCTCTAATAGTCTATGATTCCCAGAGATAGAAGGGATCTGCTCACTGAGCTGTAATGATAATACTCACATGTAACATTTTTTAGCACTTACTACGTTTCCAGGCACTGTGTCAATTGCTTTCCATGCATCATCTCATTGAACACTCGCAACAACCCTATGTGTTAGGTAATCATGATGCTGTTTTACAAGGACTGAGGAAATTAAGCAATCTTGGAGAGGTTCAGAACATATAGTTAGCAGGAGAGCCAAGATTTGAAACTTATAGGCTGACTCCCAAGTCTTTAATTTTTCTTATGATTTGCTGCCAAACATGTGAGATTCTGAGCATCAGTTAGTAACTGGGCCTCTGGTACAGATGGGCGCAGGTCTTTTGCCTGAATTTCCATGTGAAGGAGGATGACCAATCATTCCCCTTCCTCCTGACTAGGGGAAGATGCACTGTGCATTTCAAAAGCCTGCCTAGCCCTGGGAGATAAGGGGGTTGCTTTATGTCTTTGCATTTCATTTTACTCATCTGTAAATCAAATTTCCCTCAGTGTCTTCCAGAGTCCTCAAGAGTATCAGAGAAGGCATAATCTGTACATGTAGCTTCATTTTAAATGAAAATATCAAGCAGTGTCATTTTTACAAGTATCCCTACCCTGTCTGAGGCTGAGAAGAAGAGTATAGCTATGCACACTGCAGTGAGAAGAAAACTTCACCTCAGTTGGAGGATGTAAAGGTAAAAGTAAGGTTTCAGCAGAAGCACCCATGAACCCCACATGAAGTCTTTCTTCTTTTCTAACTCATACCCTCATTCATGCATGGATGCTGGCTTGACTTCACAAGGAGTCAGAATAGGCTTCTGGGTGTACCCATGACTAGAAGTAAAACAAATATTTTCTTTCCAAAGTTATTGAGTCCCATTGATCTATATGAAATTTCACCATTAGATAGTCATTCCTTTTGCTTGAAGGCTTTGTATCTACAGAAATTACTGATTAAAAATCAAATCTTTCTATGGTTCACATGCAAAGCAACTAATCATCTAAATGACCATTAAGTCATCCTATAATCTAATAAAATTCCATGATACACAAACAGTAAGTTCAACTGGGAGTCATGAGTAAGATTCACAGTGTATGTCACAATCTGGAGAGTCAGGCTTAGTTAGGGGTCTAAGTGAAGTATGAAACTCAGTGGGGAGGTCACAGAAAAGCATCAAAGACAACTCTCGGCCACTTGTAAAGTTTTGCGAGAGGTTGCAATGCTCCAGAATCACCACAATCTTTTCATACCGTGCCTTCCAGTTTATAACGTGTTATTTCATTTAACACTCCCAGCATCCCTTGGGGTAGATATTTCTGGAGGAGGAAACTAAGAAGGAGAGAAGGGATGTGACTTGCCCGAGATCACCCACTGTGAAATGTCAGGTCATACAACTCCTGAGCCCTTCTGAATCAATCATACTTTCTTCCCAGGCAGATGGGCTCATTCCCAGTGCCCAGGTCTGAGCTCAACCATGCTCTCTCTGGGTAAAGACACCTCATGTCAATTTTGACACGTCAGGGAACAAAGAGATGCATCAAAGAATATAGGATTCTGGCTTTAATGCCTACCAGTGAAATAAAAGACTGGGGATGTGGATGTGTGTGGGACAGACACACACACCACAACACATACAGAATCACTGGAAGTGCGTGTTCTAGGTTCATAATTCAACCAAAATTTATTGGTGATTAAAGCAATTGAGCTTTGCTTCCATCTCTGATTTCGCCTTGACTTTCAGTTCTCGGCTTCTTTCTCCTTTTCTCCCCGCCCACTTTTTAGTGGCCTTTGTTCTTCGTTCCTGAGCCATCTGGTTTCAAAGTATGGTAGGAGCACAGTGCAGCAGGCACATGAAAAAGCAGTACAAAAAAAATAGTAGGAGTGAAAACAAAAGACATGAAGATCCTGAATTTTTAATTTCTCTTTTCAGATTGAAATATCACTGCTCCTAGTTCTGATGCAAAATTGAAAAGAGTGCACTGGCTGTTTGAATGGCAGATTGACATGGAAAAAGAGGAAAGAAGGACCTAGGACACCCTGGGGGTCAAGGTTGGGCTCAGGCATGCCTGAACAAGCCACGCGAGTTGTCTCTGGGCTTGGACCACGTATCAGAGGAGCTATTTGAGGAGCCACATCAGCACACCTGCTTCTAAGGGCCTCCAGGCTGTGATGTTCAGCCCTTGCACCGTGAAACTTTTTTTTCCAGAAGCCAAAGCTTTGAGCATCTCCTCCCATATAGAGAGTGTATATGTTTATGTCCATGTCTTCCGCCATGTGAATGCATGCAACCACCACCTCAAATATCATAAATCCTCTCTCTCCCCCTTTCTGTCTGCCTGTTTATCTACAATCTGTCTATTTAAATTCTTTTTAAACAAGAAGGGAATATCTTTATGCCTGTTTGTAGGGATATTCTACATCCATCTGTTATTTACATCATTCGTTTTCCTGAGGTGTCTCCAACAAATCCTGGCTGGATGCACTGTATGTGTTATTAATAAAACAGCTGTAAAAATATTAACTGTACGGCCTAATTGTCAGCCCTGATTGGGAGCCAAGTTTATCCCCGGACGGATGCGGAGACTCAGAATTTGGGCTTCCATCCAGATCTGACCCTTGCAGCTCACTTTACATTTGATTCTTTGACCATTTAAGCTGTTCTGGCTTCTTTTTCCTCCCAGGGATCTGTGCACATCCGGCCTCCTGGCCTCCTGGCTCCTTCAGGTGGCGCTGGTCCAGCTTCCTGAATGTTCATGGCCAGGCCTCTCTCCTCCTCCCCCAACTTTTGTTAAACTTAACAGCCATATGCTATAGAATCACCTTCCAGTAATTTAAAAGATGAGTAGAAATATTGTCAGCATTGCCTCTCCCTGCACACTAGTAGGAAATAGCATTTGGAGAGCCTGCATTGGAAAACACATCTCTATTAAAAGCATTGGGTTAGGATACCAGAAAACCCAGAGTGATTGGCTGCAAAGTGATACTTCCTTAGTATCTGGAATCAGATCAATCTTTCAGCCAAACCTTCTGGATAGGGAAGATAAATGAAGAGGTGATAATACATTTTATTTTTAATGAAGTGCTCAAAATAAACCAAATGAGGGCAGAAGTTGGCAAATGAGGCAGTTTTTTTTTACTGTGCCCTCCTTGGGATAGTTGGATTAGCTCTGATTGGCTTACACTTAAGTGAGGCCGAAGTGTTTACTGCGGGGCAAGATTGGGAGGAAAGAGACTGCATAGAAAAAAACTTGATTCTGCCAATATCCAGAAAGCCTTGGCATCATCTGCATCTAATTCTTAGGTGATGGGATAGAAGAAGCTCCTTAGGTATGATGGTTTGCTTCATTACATACAAAATACATAAATTATCTGCCAGTATATCACAGGCCAAAAGATTAATGACACCATTCAAACCCGTAGTCCCAGTAACACTTAACAGGGCTGTGAATAGCTGTCAAAAAGTTGGAGAAGATTTGATGCTTTGTGTTATTTTTTTTTTCTTTTTTCTATTGGGACTTTATGATTGCAATACTCCACTCCAGTGAAGTGGTTTGGAAATTTTATAGGAATGGCTTTTGATTTTGCTTATTTTTCTAGGAAGATTCCAAGCAGGCTTTCCTGCCATATAAGATTACATCTTATATTCTCTTAACCTCACATTTTCCGGGCCATCCCTGCAAATATTTCCAAAAAGACTGCTTGCGCTGGGGTCACCATTCCAATTCTCATAACCATTAGCATGGACAATCTGTTAGGACACTAACAGTGTTTGACTTTCACATTTTTAAATAATCACTTGTAAGAGGAACTCATATTTTTGTCTCTAACAGAGGTGATGAAAATTTTTAAAAAGAAATTAAAAACTTCATTCCTTGAAAGAAACTGCATCAGGATGTTAATGAAATCATCAAATGTGTTACTGGAGAGTTGACCTCAACAGAAAATTTAACACTCCACTATCCTGCTTGAAAAATACAGGTTTTTTTACACATGGCCAAATGCCTTCCAAAAATGTCTGCATTATAAAATGTTTTTGTCTAACAACGGGCTGGATTAAAATGACTTTGTGGAGACACACTGTTTTTAGCCTTGAAAGAACTAGTAACTGTTAGATGTTTCAATTGAATCCACCTCCCTTTTCCCTCTTTGTTTACCACATAGTTACCTGAGTTTAAATGTGTTGGTGTTTCCTGACCCATATCTTATGAATGTATGACAAATTAAATTTCTTTTCAATGAAGCAAAAGGAAAATATTTAATAACAATCTTACCTCTCATGAGAGGAAGAACTTGCTTTATCTACTATATGCGTCTCCTATAGCGCCTAACAGACAGCTGTATACCAACAGGTCTCAATAATTGTTGACTAATGACCAAGTTAATAAAAATCTCTGCTTTGCATAAGAGGGAGGTCTAAATGTCTTCTGCATTCAGTGTCTATATTACACTCTTAAATGGTAAAAAGACTTTTAGCAATTCTCTATTTTATTTAGATGTTAAACAGTGTTTGCTTAGTATTTTCTACGGTGCTTAGCACAGTGGTAGGCACCAGGATGGATTAATAAATAAACATGAGACTTGCCTCCTGCCAATAACAATTGTATAATTTGTTTGTAGAGCCAGAATACCACATAGTAGAGGCGTTGTAAAAGCTGGAGTAGAATGGTAGTAACTGCATATAGGCAGATAGGGCATTCAATTTCAGGAAAAAAGTGCAGTGGGATTAGTTACAAAACAAAACTTCACATAAAAGACAATGGAGGAGCTGGACCATAGAGAAAGCAGAAAATGGGGGAAAATTAAGCAGTTTAAGATTGAAGACTTGGTAGACCCAACATATACATTGCTGAACTTCTTGTCCAAAAGCCTAAATAACAATAACAGATGGAGACTAACTGGTGATCTCAAAGTTTGGTGATAATTCAAGATTTTCTTATAATAATGTTTATGATGTGAAAAAAGTCTGCACTCAAGTGTCTAGTATACATTACTAAGTTATTGAATATGTTTAAGATAGAACAAACTTTATGTCACTGTTAATGTCTATTAAAATGTGGCATTCCAAGAAGGTGAGAAGTTAATTTTTGGTGATGGCTTTTGGACGTGGATGGAATAAATAATCCTCAGGGTGTTTGATTACCAGCGAGAAGGCTACTGAGGGAATAAGTTTAACTCCATTATTCTGGAAATCTCAAGTGAAAATACTTTAAAAATGAGAAATTCAGGAAATATTATTTCAAACAAAACACGGACTTGCCATTACTTTTGCCTGGCAGAGAAGTGGAATTATTAATCTCAAAGGAGATAGCATTTTGTTTAGGAAAATATTCTGGTGGACTTTTTTAAAAAAAAATAAATGATACCCCCACTGTCTTAAAAGATAAGATGAAAAAAAGAGAGAGCTAAGCTGCACTACATACAAAATTGATTGGAATTTGGGAACTGGTCAATGATGCCTCATTGGTGGTTGGAGAGGGCTGAGCAGCTTGGCAAAAGGCTGGCAAGAAGCCTAGGAAGAAAAGACAGTCATGCAGACATCCAGGTGGAGTCTATAGCTGAGGGACTTTTAAGAGTAGTGTTGATTAATATTCAGTTTTCAATGTTTCCTATTCTGAGCTGTGCTGAAACCATTCCTTTCTATCTTTAAAGCTTTAGTTAAGATCTACCCAGAGATGTGTTGGGTGTTGGGAGACAGTGGAGCAGTACTTAGCCTGGGTCAAAGCAGTGCAGAAAGAGGATGCTGGTTATGGGAGCCGGGACAGCTATTAGGGCAGGCTGCCCAATGACTGACCCTGGAGAACGTCAGCCTCCCTTGGAAATCCTCAGTGGTTTCAGGAAGAGTGTGGAGGACATGGATAGAGGCTTGAGCCATTTCATTTGGATAGTAAAGAAAAGGGAAACATCAGTCTCCTGATTACTTTTAGCCATGCTGAGATAGATGGATGAACAGAACAATGACAACATATCTATCCATCTGTCCACCCACTCATTCATCCATCCATCCATCCATCCATCCATCCATCCGTCTGTCTGTCCATTGATCCAATCATTCATCATTAAGTACTAGGAGCCTACTATATGTGAATCACTACATTATAAGAGACACAGTTTCTTCTGTGCAGATTCTAAGAATTAATATATACACAAGGCACATTAAAGAAATAAAACCCAAAGCTTCCAGGATGAGGTTGACTTTATATGGGCCTTGGTGAATGACTTACATTTGAATAAGAAATAAAGGAGAGATTGCAACATGGATACCCTGGGAAGTCACTCTCCCCAGTCTCTGTCTAAATAGCATAGGGGAGCATAGGGCTCCATCCCAGGTTGTGCAGTCCTTTGCCACAAGTTAGAGATAAAGCTGGGCCTGGTGTCTGTGCCTGCATTTTCCTACAGCTTCTGAGTCCTGTGGACAATGACAGAGGGGACAAATCATGCAGGAAATGTGTCTAGTATAAAATAAAACTTTAAAAGAAGGAATTAAAGGAGGGAAGAAGAACAGTCATAGCAACTCTTTTTACTTAGATACTATTTTGAAATTTATCATGCAATTTCATGTATATCTATCATCACAACTACTCTTTGAAGTAGGTATTATTATCCCATCTCTCAGAAGAAAAAACTGAAGTTCATAGTTTGAGTGACTTGTTCCAAAAACATAAAATTAGCATGTGAGTAACTCAATAACAATTATTATTAGTTTTCTCTCAGATCCAAAAATATTCTTTGACTTGCTCATCATTTTAATACTTTACATTAAAAGTACAGACCGGGTGCAGTGACTCACACCTGTAATCCCAGCACTTTGGGAGGCCGAGGTGGGTAGATCACAAGGTCAAGAGATTGAGACCATCCTGGCCAGTGTGGTGAAACCCCATCTCTACTAAAAATACGAAGATTAGCTGGGTATGGTGGCACACACCTGTAGTCCCAGCTACTTGGGAGGCTGAGGCTGGAGAATCACTTGAACCTGGGAGGTGGAGGTTGCAATGAGCAGAGATTGGGCCACTTGCACTCCAGCCTGGGCAACAGAGCAAGACTCCATCTCCAAAAAAGAAAAAAAAATGTACAGGACCTATAAACCAATAAAAGATAGAACTGAGGAAAGATTACTGATGAAATCATTCACTCTTCATCTGAATAGCCAATTCCCCATTTTATATGATACAATTCTCAAAAATGTTATGGTCATGCCATTTTTCTGGGATGAGAAGGTACTTTGGAGAGTATTTGGGTGTTGCCAAACGCATTTTTTGCATACCACCTCTGCTTATTCCTATCCTAAAGTTATGAACAGCACTAAAGAAATACAAACTATAGTCTCTGCCACAAAGAAGCTTCTCATCTTCTATGTAGACCTTTGCCCCTTTCATGAAAGAACTGTAATAACTTTGGCTTCCACCTAAGAGCTCAAACATGGAAACATTTTATCAAGTTAAAATAAGCATTTTCTAACATTACATTAATGACAACAGGGCAAGTTATCAAGAAAAAAAGTAATTGGTGTAAGCATTTTCTTCCCCTACCCCCATTCTGAGTAGAAGTTAGCATTGTATCTCCAAATGTCCAAGTTGCCCTTACTCCCCTTTCTGTAGGGGAAATGAAAACTTCTTTTTCATGACTTTATCCTCCTTATCCCTCTCTCCTTAGGGACCTTGAGTCATTAAGTTGGGTAAGGAGAGACACAGCTTTGATAACTTGGGGATGAAGATGTAGGAACAACTGGAACCACAGGAAAGACAGAGATTCCTTAAAATTCCTCCAGCACAGAGGAGCCATAGGCTTTCCTGCAATGGGCCACATGGTGGGCCACTCTCCAGTGAGGAACTGCTGTGGGGTGCTGGGAGGGAGACACTGGACACATGCATCGCACTGGCCTTGAAGGCAGCAATGAGCTTTCACATGGGAGTGACCACAGCCAGTTTTGCTGGCTGCTGAGAAGGACCCCTTTGCAGCCTCCTGGAGCAGCAGTCTGAGTGTTGCTAGAATACCAGCCCTTGACTAAAGGGACAATGGAAATAATGGTGACTCTAAGGAAGGAAATGTCCCTCAATTTTTCTCACAGCACACATACAAAATCAATATCTTTTTAAAGAGCTAATGAAATGTTTCACCAGTCAGATATGTGGATGCTCAGGGCAAATTTAATTTCATAAAGACTAGGAACTCCACATGTACCATTCCTTGCCTTTAACTGTTGTGAGGTAGAAGTCGCCCACATTGACAAGCAGCTGATCCTCATGAATCACAGATTTCATATTTGGGGATTTGCCTACTTGCTAAGATTAATTTCTAATCCCAAAATCAATACTGGGGGTGTGTTTGCAATTACTCATGTACACGGTCAGAGCAGTGCAAACTCCGAGTTCTTGCACTCACATTTCTAGCTGGATCAAACAAGATGACACTCCCACTTCTTGTTTCAACTTTCTTACTGTAAACATGTGTCCTTTACATGATCTATTTAGTACCATATTTTTTACATTTTTCTGCTTCTTGTTGATTATTTTGCTGTTTAAAATGGCTCCCAAACATACTGCTGAAGTGCTGCATAGTGTTCGTACCTGCAAGAAGGCTGGTACATACCTAATGGAGAAAATACATGTTAGATAAGCATCATTTAGGAATAAGTTATAATGCTGTCAGCTATGTGTTCAATATTAATGAATCAAGATTTATTAAGTAAGGTGTCTTTAAACAGAAACACACATGAAACAAGCTTATGTATTCACTGGTTGACAAAAATGTTGTAAACAGAAGCTTGCAGGAACCTAACCTTGCATTTCCCCTAAGAGCAATCACTTGGCATTTGCTAATCAGTGTTTGTGGACTTTATAACTATCATGAATAATAAGAATCTACTATATTTATATATTCTTTGACTCAACTTATTATGTGCAAAACATCCTACTAAGTATCAAAATGAAAATAGGCAATAAAGTCTGCAATTTCTGCCAGATCCTACTAACATACTGCAACCATAGCACCCCAGAACAAAATTCAGCATAGGTTCTCTCTCACTCAGGAAGTGTTTTGGGCCTCATGATTATTTCTGGAAGTAAAGGAGATAGTTATAAGGCAATGTCATTTGTGCAAAAGCTCCTAACAAGAACCCTGAGGACAACTCTGGGGATGTTTGTAGTGTGGCTTCAGTGTATCTGCAGTCAATGCTTCCTGTTATAAATACAGGACTCTGGCTTTCCAGGGGACTTTGTGACCATCTGATCCTGGATGAGACTTGGCATCTTGCATCCTAGCACAGGAGTTTATGTAAACAGGTTGTAAAATAATCAGCTTAACCCTTTCCAAATATAGGCAATGTGAACAAACAAACAAAATGTATACAACCTATGCCTAGGAGAATGTTGGTTTTGCACCTGTATAAATTGAAAACTGACAAGTTTACAAAGCGAATGTGCCTAATGATGACTGATCCTTGACTTATAAGGGTGGAGTCAAAAAAAATCAGCCATTTGCTCTGGGGCCAACTTTAAATTCTGGAGCATTTTAAATCCAAATTTAGTATTTTGTCACAGTTTTGTAATTATGTTACCAAAGAAGCAATTGAAGTCCTCAGGTTGAGTTCTTCATATTTCCAAGACTTGGTAGCAAAATTATAGCTAAACAGTGAAGAAGTAGTCTAGAAGGTAAGCACCAGAAGGATGAGAATTTTTAGCTGTATTGCTCATCACTACATCCCTGGAGCCTAGAACAGAGCTTGGCATAGGAGAGGTACTCCATAAATACTTGTTAAACTAGGTCCATCTAACACTTTAATATGTTGTGATATAACTAGTGCTAATGTGTCTGGATATAGGACATCATGTATCTCTGTCCCGCTTCTTGTACCTGTGTTATATCCCTCCCCAGCCCAATCTTTCCCAGTCTCCACCCTTCCCTCTAAGCAGTCAGTGCTTTCAACCCCAGAAGAAACCAATGGAAGAAGCAGAAGCCCCATTGCTGTGCAGAAAGTCACCAAGTACCTGTTCGGTCCCATGACTCAGGCCTCTCTTCTCAGTGGTCCTGCTCCTGATCACTTCCAGAGGAGAGGCCATTATTTCAGAGCAACCACACCTCTACCATGTAGAGGACTGATTATTTATTTACAGCCAATTGGTAGTATTTTGCGTAAGGATCTTGGCTTATTTTAGCAAGGATGTCTTTGAGGTGATGGAGTTGTTAATTTTGTGGCTGCTAATGATATTTTTAAATTTAGAAATTTTTCTTTTTTATGTTTCATTACCTGCCCAGAGGCCAAATTTCTCTCCAGAATTTTTGGGAGGCATTAGGCAGAGTATTTGGGATTAGAACTCATGTTGTTCTATGCAGTTTTTCTCCAACCCCTATTTCAAGGATTCCTCCTTATAAATGCGTTTGTCTAAGTCTCTGTTTCTTGTCATACATTTTTGTGAATTGTGTCTCTCCCAAATTCCCATGTTAAAGCCCTAACCCCTAATGTGACTGTACTTGGAGATAATCCTTTAGGAGGTAACTGAAATTAACTGAGGTCATAAAGGTAGAACCTCAATCCCACAGGGCTGGTTCCTTGTAAGAAGAGGAATGAACATCAGAGCACTCTCTCTGCAATGTGAAGAGAGGAATGAACATTAGCGCTCGCTCTTTTTGCAATATGAAGACACAGCAAGAAGGCAGCTATCTACAAGCTAGGAAGAGAGCCCTCACCAGAAACCAAGCTGGCTGGCACTTGTACTTCTCCACTTCCAGAATTGTGAGAAATAAATTTCTGTTAAGTTACCCAGTCTACGGAATTTTGTTATGGCAAACCCAGCTGATTTAAAACAAAAGGATTTTCTACTTTCTATGTAATTCAATAAGTTTACAGATTAATTACAGCATTAAAAGTTACAACCTATATGTCCTAAGAGCATTTAAGCACACACAAGTCCTCTCATCTGCCATAAGATTTTATCTGTAGACCTCTCACACTCACCTTCAATTTAAAAACCTCCAATTGTTGCAAAGTTCTCACCCAGACAAGACCATGCAGATGCTCGTTGGCAAGTTTTCTTGGCTACGACATGGGGCCTTCCTCTTGATTTCTCCTTGACCTTCTCTAGCAATGTTCACAGGGCATCCTCCAGAATTCACAGCCTGCAGTTGTCTCCTTCAAGTTTCCTTACAGATTCCAATGCTGTAGAAGCACTAGCATCTTTGAGGGTTCAAATGGCAGGCACCATGTTCTCTGGAATTCTCAGTCCACCTAATCACACCTCATCTTATTTCCTCTCCTTAATCCCCTTCCATCCCACAGCACTCAGACATGGATTCATACTGAGTTGAGCCAGAGACAGATACAAATCTGAGTCACAGCATTCATGCTCTCTTCACAAGAAAACCTTATCTCTCCAACAGCCAGACTATTTTTCTGATTCTATCTTCCATTAGGTTAAGTTCTCTCTTAAGAGTTTCCTCATTTCTCCCTGCTACATTTAGTTGCATGTCTGGAAGTTACCAAACGTTCAAATGATATATCGTTATGACCTCAGTTCATGCCTTTGATACACATACACACACACACATGCACACACACAAAATATGTTTTAATATATATAATCATTTTTATGATTATAAAAGACTACTCAATCCATGTGGGAAATTTGTAAAACATAGAAAAAATATAAAGAACAACATAAAAAATTAGAACCTTATCCCTGTTCTCCAATATTATATAATTTTATCATTACCTATTTCAGTATGTGTCTCTACAGTGTAATAACACTTTTTAAATACCATTATCACAATTATAAAAAAAAAAAACTAAGAAAATTAAGGCCAGGAGTGGTGGCTCACACCTGTAATCCCAGCACTTTGGAAGGCCAAGGCAGGCAGATTACTTGAGGTCAGGAGTTCAAGACCAGCCTGGCCAACATGGAGAAACCCCATCTCTACCAAAAATACAAAAATTAGCCAGATGCGGTGGTGCACCTGTAGCCCCAGGTTTTCGGGAGGCTGAGGCAGGAGGATTGCTTGAACCCAGAAGGTAGAGGTTGCAGTGAGCTGAAACTGCACCACTGCACTCCAACCTGGGCAATAGAGCAAGACCCTGCCTCCAAAAAAAAAAAATTAACAAATTGTAATTGTATTATTCAATATCCAGTTAGTGTTTAAATATTGTCAATTGTTATGTAATCTTTTACAGTATGTTTGCTTGAATCAAGATCCTAATAATGTTCTTAGATTATAATTGGTTGTATTTCTCTAAGTCTTTTTTAATTTATAAGCTTTTGTATGCATTAGTAGTTTTCCCTTACAATGTATTTGTTGAAGAAACCAAATTATTTGTCTGTCATAGTTTCCCACAGCTTGGATTTTAATAAATTAAATTTTCAGGGTATCATTTAACATATTCTGCTATCCCCTGTATTTCCTGTAAATTTGCAGTTCGACCTAATAATCTGTGGTCTGCAGCCCCCAATTTATGAATATAATTTAGGGACACACTTTGGGGAAAAAAAATGACATATTTATTTTTACTAACTTCCAACTAAAATGTAGCATGCTCTTCAATTAAAACATTAGGCAACAAACAAAAGTAATTTTAATAGTATATCTGATTTTGCCATCAATAGAAATCATAGATATTTTCATGTCATGTTCCTGCTGTGGCAAGATATACCTAAATATTGTTTCATTTTACCATGACTTCAAAATTATTGCAGCTTTTGGGCCTGCCTTTAGATCTTATTATTGAATGTGTTGGTGAAGAAGCCCCAACATATTGTGTGTGTGTGTGTGTGTGTGTGTGTGTGTGTGTATCATACACATAAGTATGTACACACATGCACACACCTTTTTTCCTATTATTTGGGTAATTGTATTTAACATAATCAAGTTTAGTTACTGACGTGGTTTGACTCTGTGTTCTCACCCAAATCTCATCTCAAATTGTAATCCCCATAATTCTCAGGTGTTGAGGGAGGGACCTGGTAGGAGGTGATTGGATCATGGGGGCAGTTTCCCCCATGGTGTTCTCATGATACTGAGTGAGTTCTCATGAGATCTGATGGTTTTACAGTTTTTGGTAGTTCCTCCTTCTCTCTCTCTCTTTCTTGCTACCTTGTGAAGAAGGTACTTGCTTCTGCTTCAACTTCTGTCGTGATCATAAGTTTCCTGAGGCCTCCTCAGTCAGACAGAACTGTAAGTCAATGAAACTTCTTCCCTTTTTAAATTACCCAGTTTGGGGTATTCCTTTTAGCAGTGTAAAAATGGACTAATACATTTACCAACTTTTGTATTTTAGTTTACATCTTTCAAATATTTTTACCAAAAAGAGTTTAATTGGACTCACTAGCCTGCCCAAGCCATTTGGGGCACAAAAGAGTGAAAAATCCCTAAGTCTTGATCCTATGTGAGTTCTAATTTTTGTCTAAAATACTTTATAGGAAGTATTGTGCAGCACTTTTGTGGAGATGCATATAATGTCTTGTTTCTCTTTGTCTTTTTTCTGTAATACTAGTAACAACTGATGATCATTGCCCAATCCATTAATGGTTACAAAATGATGATATTATAATTTTATAATTTCATTTTTATATATAATTTAAATGCTTCTTTAAAAGTAAACCTTCTAATCAACTATCTGATGACTTTGAGATGAATTTCAGATGGAAAACAAGATAAATGCTTGATCCTTTCGTTTCATTTTTCAGTTTTCAAAACATTAAGTTGACTCCATAGAATCCTCCAAAGGGGGATTCCAGTGAATGTTTGTTTTCTTCTGTTTTGTTTTCATATCATTGTGAACTTATAGATGTAAAAACAGTTTTGTGTGTTTTAATTGGTTGTACCTATTATTTTTAGTGATGCTAAACTGCCCCATGTTTGGCCAGTGGAATCTCTTGAAGTTGTCTCCTGAGTCCTTTTAACATGACTATTATCCTTGAAAGCATCACTGCTATCCAGAATGACAAAATGCTCCAGATCTATATTGTTTATGTTCTACTCCAAACATGAAATCGTGTTCTGTTTATTTCAGTATGATATTTAGAAACCACAATCTGTGTGTTAAGAGTACCAGTTGCTACTGTGTTGACATTATTTCTAGTACTTTTTATCATACAGACCTGGAAAATAATTTAAGAGAAAATACAACAATAATTTGGTCAATAGAATACCTTATCCTGTAAGCACACATAATACCATAACAGAAAAATTGTATCAATATTATCATCACTAACATAATTACATAAAACAGTTTAACATTCTTTTGCAGTTCTTTTTGTTCTCAAACAGTATCCCCTAGGGATGAACAAATACATTCTTGAGTTTTAACATCATTTGAAATAATTCCTTTTTGTATATTTAGACTACCAACTCAAAAAACAGTTAGGTTTTTTTTTCCTTAGATTTTTAATGATTACTTTTTCAAAACCTTTTTTCCTATAAATGTGTAAAAAAAAATTTTAAGTTTCCAAAAGTCCCATTAACAAAACAAGATATAGTCAGATAAACCAAGCTCATAACCAGCCACCTCTGCCTTGTTTGCTTACTTTCCTTATAGATAAATACCCTTTAAGGTTTATTCTCTCATTAATTTCCTTAAATATAATATAAATATTCAAATATATATATATTAGCATTTCCCCTTTCTTTGATAAATGGTTGTATAACATAAATACTTTCTCCTCTTTGCTTTTTTCCTTGAGATTGTTTCAAAGCAGTTTTGTAGAGATTTTTAAATCCTCTTTACAGCTGCATAGTATTTTATCGTGTGGATTTACCAATTGTTTATTTAACCAGGTCCCTCTTGATGAATATTTGGTTTATTTATGATCTTTTACTATTACAATTGGGCTGTAGTGAATATAGAATGCATCTGGGTGACATTTATCTTTTCACGTCTGCCAGTGTGTCCTTATGATAGAGTCTTAGAAGTGAGTAAATGTAAGTTGGCTAGATATTGCCAAATTCCCTTCCACAGATGTGGTATCATTTTGCTTCCCACTAGCAACATAAGAGAGTTTCTGCTCTCCCACAACTTTGCCAACTGAGTATATTTCCCAAACTTCTGGATTTTCGCCAATATGGTATGTGAGAAATGGTCAGGATATTATATTTTGCTTTTCTCTTATTAGGAGCAAGGCTGAGCATATTATAATTAAAAGCCATTTGCTTTTCTTTTTAAAGAAACAGTCTGTTCATAGCCCTAGCCCATTTATCTACCAAGTTGCAGTCTTTTTCTTCTCTATTTTTAGAAGCTCTTTATATATTAGACATATTCAACCTTTGTGATAAAAGTTGCAGTTTTCCCATTTGTCATTTTTCTTTATATTGCTTAGAGTATTTTTTCCTTGCAAATGTATTTTTTAATGCCATCAAGTTTAACTTTTTCCTTAATGCTTCTGGATTTTGATAAGTAGTTGAGACAGTTTTCCTCATCCTAGCTACCGGAGGAAAATATCCATGTCTTCTCTTCAAACATGTATAGTTTCATTTATTTCACATTTAGATCTCCGAGTCTTTTGGAATTTATCCTGGCTTACAATGTGAGAAATGGATCCAATTTTATCTTTTTCCATATGGCTATTCACTTATCCCAACACCACTTATTTAAAAGTCCATCTTTTCACCACCAATTTGAAATGTCACCTTTATTGTGTATTAAATTTTCATATGCATTTGGGTCTATTTCTGGAGTTTCTATTCATTGATCTATCTATTCGTATGCATACATCCTTCTGTATTAATTATAAAGGTTTTACAATGTATTTAAATATCTGGTATAGCCAACCCCTCCCAACCTCATTGCCCTTCTTTTGCAAGAATTCCTGACTACTCTAGCTTATTTTTTCTTCTAAATGGTATTTTTGAATGACATTAAATTTATACATTAACTAAAGGAGAACTGACTTATCTATCCACAAAACTGGTATGACTTTCCATTTCTTCAAGTCAACATTTACATTTTTCAGGAGTGTTTTAGTTTTCTTCACATAAATTTTGTACAATTTTTGTTTCCTTTTATGCCTAAGTTTATCATTATTACTATCTTAAATAAATCTTCCATATATCCTCTAACTACTTTTAGTTTGTATGTATGAAGGTTGTTTATGATGATTTTTTTTCTATCTACTACTTTGCTAAATTCTTCTATCATTTGTGGTACTTTTTCCATTGAGTTTTTTGGGATTTCCAGATATATACATGTCTTCTGCTACTAGATTATGTTTTTACTCTTCCTTTCTATTTCTTATATATGACAGATTTTATCCTATTTGATTTTTACTAAACACTCTATAAGCATTGCACAAAAACATTAAATGGTCTTTGAAGTACAATTTTAACGGTTGCATGTATTTTACTATTTTGATAAACCACAACTTATGTAGTCATTTCCAACTGGAAATTCAGGTTTCCTGTTTTTACAGTTATAAATAATGATGCAATGAACAGTTTTATGTTTAAATATGTTTGTGCTTCTTTTTGATTAGATCTTTAGTGAATATTTGTAGAACAGGAGTCGCTACATCAAATAGCTTGCCAGTTTTTAAGAGTTTTAAAATATACAATTGACAAAATTCCCTCCAGAACAGATGAACCAATGTACACTTGAACTAGCAAGTATGTCTTCCTTCACTACATCCTCACAAATCTAGGTATTTAAAGAGTTAACGACAGCTAAGTAGGCAAACAATGTCTCATTGTTATATGACAGGTTTGTTGAGCAATTTCAACTCAATGTGGGTATATTGATGAAACAATTTTATCAGAGAAAGGGAGTGTGAAGGAATACAGCCAGTACATTCTACTTATATGGACACAATGGCAGTATTTTTCTTGTGGGATGTTACTACTTTTCTCATTAGACTAACCAGACATTGGTTAGTCTAACAGACATCTCTGTGTGGCAGGCATTCAGGTGCTGGTTCTTCTAAGTAGTGACGTATTCTTTTTGGCCTTTTAGAGCTCCCCTTGACACATTTCCCTGCTGTGGGAATTCATGCTTAATCTCAATCTCTATATCGCCTCCCAGTTTCCATCACTGGAACCATCTCACCCACTGGGCAGGCTTTCTGAGCATCTGAATACTAGCTACTGTTTCTGGCGTCCTCTTGACTCACCAGAAGTGTGTGCATTCTTGGGGACACCAGTTGGTGGAAGTGCAGGCTGCTCCTCGGCCACCCCATCTTGTAACTTTCTTGCAGTTCTTTTCCATAATTGGATAGGCACAGCAGTAGATCCGAAAGCCTGTTACTCCAGAAGCAGAGTTCTAGCTAGGGAAGTGCATACCAGTCTGCAGTTTCAACTCAATGGGTGACTATTTGTGAAGTTCCTCTGCTGGGGGAAAGTGGGCAGCCTCTCCCTTGCCCATTGGGAACAAAGGGAGTGAACTCGGGTGAGTAACACTTCCGCATTGCCTGACCACTCCCGAGGCTGATCCTGTCCCTCATGCCTCCTTTCTGGTCCTCTGCTTATATAATGATGGTGCAGGGTTGGGGTCTGGCTGTTCTTTTACACATCGAGCACTTAGCACCTGTTGTTTTTCGCTGTGGGCCTAGTGCTGACTCCAGAGCAGCAGTAGAAACCCCTTTCCACATCCTTCTATGCTTGTTTTTATTTCTATTTCTTTGCTTAGTAGTAAGATTGGATGCTCTTCACATGTTTACTAATAATCATATTTCCTCCTTTATGAATTGCCTGTTTATGGCTTGTGCTTTATTTTCTTCCTCTCTATCTAGCGAAGGTTTCTTCTCGGAAAATAGGCTCACTGAGTTTTCTAGGCTGCATAACTTTTTAGCCCCTCTGGTTCTGAATTTAACACAATTGCTTTCCAATTGTAGTTTCTGCCTTTAGGGTGTCAGTATTAATATTCAAGATACAATGAGCTAAGAAACAGGATACACAGATCTACTATTTGATATTCAGCATCTGGCTTATAAACGTGTGCTAAATATACATAAACAGTAATATCCATATTTACATGTATGCATGACCACCAATTATATAAAGATATGACATGATGTACAAAATCAGCTTTTGCCTCCCATTAAATTTTTCCGAAGGCTCTTGTCAGTCATTCATTCAACCTAATAACAGCAATCTTAATCAGAGAATCGATTTATAACTCTACCAGGTGGCAAAAGGCTTTTCCAAGTGACCTCTTGGGGATCCCTTCTGGCTATCTTCTGGAAAATAGGAGATTAAAAACATGTGTGTTCCCACAGAGCTGCATTCTGAAGATGTTTCCTCTCCTAGTTCTGCCCCATGTAAGTTATATAATACCATGGAAATCAACAAAGAGCAATTCATGCCTTGACTGGGGTTATTGTTGTTGTTGTTTTTAAGGACAGACCTAAAATTGAAAGAGCAACTCAAATGCAAGCAATTTATACATACTGTCAAGCTCATAGCAAATTCACTTCTGACTTTTCTGCGAAGGATAGAAGTGGATAAAAATTCTCAGTATTTTGTGAGTCTGTGAACTCTTGGGGATGGAAATAAAATGGATTTAATTTAATATCCTAACATCTTAGGCCATCAGCACTTAACCAGGGAAGCTGAACCTGTAATGTGGGAGGACTAGGAGAAAGCTCCCAGGGCTTGCAGCACGAGTGTGTGTGGCATTTTGATGTTACTATGGGGATTGCTATAGTAACAATTCCACTCACCCTTCATTTATTAAGTTATTTCATTGTGGAACCAAAAGGTAAACCAAACATTCAAAGAAACAATAGCCTTTAAAGATATTTTGCTGTTTCTGCAGCCATGCCAAATGATTCAATGAAAGTACTTTGAGTGGAAAAGACAGTATTGGCAGATAATTTAATATAATTGCAGGAATGAGATTCCTCAAGGTTTCCTCTGAGACTGAAAAAATAACAGCTGATCTATGTCATAATACAGTGTCGAATTGGAGAATTTACCAGCCCTGAGACTCAACCTTCTGAGGCAATAGTGGAATTATCCTTACTCTCCCATACCCACTCTTGTTCTTTTATTCGTTCATTCCTCTAGAAAACAGCCTCTTTCCCCCGAACCCCCACCATAAACAGAATGGGAAAAATTAAGCTGACCAGGAAAAAAAAATAACCTTAATCCTGATGAGTTTAAAGGCTTTAAGTCCAGTATCTCACTCCTGGGGCCTCAGCAGGCCTACAGTTAGAATAGTGAGGAGGAGAAATAGGGCACTTTGGGAGAGAGATTGAGGTGGAATTTTCCTGCCCTATCCTTGGATCCTGTGTTCCTGGTCCCTTGAGGGTCTCTGCCAAGCTGAGTAGATTCTCCTGAAAAATGTTCACAGACTCTCCGAAAGCAAAAAAAACAACAACAACAACAACAAAAAAGTGGGGATTGTTAAACAAAAGCATGTGTTTCGAGGTCTGCCCTACTGTAATGGAGTTTCGTGGTAAGAAGCTGCTTGGGGGATGGTGTTGCATAAAGAAAAAAGAAAGAGAGAAAGAAAGAAAGAGGCAGAGAGAAGGAAAGAGAGAGAGAAAGAAAGATGGAGAGAGAGAAAGAAAGATGGAAAGAAAGAAAGAAAGAAAGAAAGAGAAAGAAAGAAGGAAGGAAGGAGGAAGGAAGAAAGAAAGAAAAAAAGAAAGGAAGAAAGAAAGAAAAAGGAGAAAGAAAGAAAGAAAGAAAGAAAGAAGAAAAGAGAGAAAGAAAAGAAAAGAGAAGAGAAGAGAGGAAAACCGAGTAGCATCTAGGAAAGTATCTAGGAAAAGTGCATCCATGTAAGATCACTAATAATGTGAAGAATTCAAGCAAATGACCACTTGGCTTGGCCCCCGCCACCTCCCCAATTCTAAGGGAGAAGGTTTCACTGCTTTTATGCTTATTATTATGGTTCAATCAATTGTTTTAGCACAGAGAAGACAAGGCTTATGAAGAGAGGGAGTCACCAAGATCAAAAGAATGGATAAGTGGAGATAGTCTAAAAAAGACTTTCAGGAATCCAAGCAAGTGATGTTCCGAGCTTTTCCCACACCTTGATTCAATCAACTCACACAAGAAATCAGCCTTAGAGGTCTCTCTTTTCAGGACCCTCAACATTCAAATGGGAAAGCTAAGACACAGAGAGGATAAGGGGCTTGTCTACAATAAAATGTTCAGTAAAGAAAGAAGCCTTGAGGTCAGGAGTTTGAGACCAACATGCCCAACATGGTAAAACCCCTCGTCTCTACTAAAAATGCAAAAATTAGCCAGGCATGGTGGTGTGCACCTGTAATTCTAGCTACTTAGGAGACTGAGGCACCCAGGAGGTGAAGGTTGCAGTGAGCCAAGATCACGCCACTGCACTCCTGACTGGGCGACAGAGTGAAGTTAGATTCTGTCTCAAAAAACAAACAAACAAAACAAGCAAAACAAAACAAAGAAAGGAACTGGGTTGGGAACCCAAGTAGCTGACTCCAGAGTCCATATGCTTACGCAGGCCCCTGACCTGCTCCTCTAAGTCAGCACGTGAAAAACAGAAGCAAATTCCAAAGCTGCTTTCTACTAAGTTGGAGGAAGAGAAGCACAAAAGGGAACAACGATTTGGCTAATGAAGGTACATGTGCTCTGACTGTGGGCCAGCAGCAGACGGCCTCCCAGGGGCTGGAAAGCCAGTCAGGCAGAACACCTTGAATCTCAAATGAGGAAAGGCAGCCACAAGACTGCACCCTTAGGACGCTCTAAAATGCACTGAAGCCTAAACCAACTTTCTACTAAGCCACGCCAAATCTTCTGGGCTCCCCTTATGTACCTTGTTTACGAGAATAGAATAAGATATTATTTCTTTTCCCCACTCTTCACAGGTTGGAAAAGTCAAGTCCTGTTGATAGAAAGAATCAGACATTTGGATTCTATATTGCAATCATCAGAGGTAGCATGAAAAGCCTAGAAATCTCTTCCTGCAAGTCAGTAATAGAAGCTCATTTAAAACCTCACATGCAAATTCCTAGCACCTTCAAAGAGAAACAGAAAACATTTAAAAATCCCGGGCTCTATTCTACTTCAGTAAAAGTTTAAAAGGCTCCTGGCCTCATTTTAGCAAGCTCCCAGTTATTTTATTTGGATCATTTGGTTATATTTGGTCTTGAAAAGTTTCAAGGCTTTCTCCACCAATGGCTTAAAAAAATTAAAGCAAGGTCAGATTAGGCTTGTCTCGGGGGGCTAAAGATAAAAAAGCTATGGTTTAAACGTGCCAGTGTTAGGACCCAGTAAGGGGAGGAAGTAAGAGGAAGCAAATGAGCTTCCAGAGAGAACTCGCATATGGACGGTGCATAAGAGTTTGCGCGTGCTTGCGTGTGTACACGCATGTGCATGCATGTGGGCAGAGGTGACTGCCACTAAGGAAGGACTAGTTTCCCATGACTGTAATTAAGCTTCCTCTGGGCTGGGGTGTTTGCTTGCCAGGCATATTTCCTCGATTCTCAGAGCTCTACTAATCATGCAAAGTCTTTTGTGCCTCAGAGACCCCAGCTCTCCTTTCCCCATGGCCAGAGTCTGGGAAGCCCCATATCATACTAAGTAGGAAATTACTGATCTCCAAGGATGAGTTAGTATGGGAAAAAAATTACAGTACTTGGGAAGTATCTAGAAGTCTCATAGTCCAATGCCTGGGAATATAGCATTGGGGAAAAAGAAAGGCCAGGAGGAGAAGGAAGACAACAGAGAATTAAGCATGCTAAATGTCCTTACGTTTTATAAGGTGCAAACATGAAGCTAGCTGCACTTTGCCACCACACAGTAAATATAAGATTAGTAGGCAATTATATTTAAACATTACAGAACCTCCGAAAATAATTGCCATGTTCAGGGCAGTTTCTCAATCCCTTGATAACAGTATAGTTTAATGGATAGAAACAACTATATCATTTATTCCTCTTACATAAAACGCCACCAACCATGTAAGTACATGATCAATAATAGAGGTTTACAGTGGGTGTGCAGTCGTCCTGAGAGCTGCAGCTTCATGTAAAGTAATAAGAGGTAAAATAAGAAGCAAAAAATATGGAAAGGAAGTGCTTCAGCAGAGCAAGGACCCAGAGGCTTCTCAGTGCCTTTATTTTTATGGTGTGCAAGGAACGATGTGAAAGCTAAACTTGTAACTTTTTCTTTCAACTCTAAGTTCTGGAGGACATGTGCACATCTTGCAGGATTGTTACATAGGTATACACATGCCATGGTGGTTTGCTTTCTCCATCTCCCCATCACCTACATTAGGTATTTCTCCTAATGTTATCCCTCCCCAAACTCCCCCCCCCCCGCGAAACCCCCCCCAACCCCCCCCCCCCCAAAAAACCCCCGGTTTTTTGTTACCCCACCCCTGGCCCAGTTTTTAAAATTGGGAAAAACCAACAAATATTGATAAAAAGGGGGGTTTTTTGGGGTTGTTTGGGTATTTAACTTGGGGTTTGGGGTTGGTTGGGGAGAAACGCTGGATATAGTACACACCTAAAGTAAAATAAATAAATAAATAAATAAATAAATAAATAAATAAAATAAAAAAGAATACACAGCATAAAATCATTAAATGGTAGAATCTTGACATCAGTAAGTAGCTGCCAGTCTTCAAAACACATTTCTCCTCTGTTTGAGTCCATTTTCATACTGCTATCAAGAAATACCTGAGACTGAGACATTTATAGAGAAAAAGAGGTTTAATGAACTCACAGTTCCACATACCTGGGGAGGCCTTACAATCATGGCAGAAGGTGAAGGAGGAACAAAGCCACATCTTGCGTGGCAGCAGTCAAGAGAGCATGTGCAGGGGAACTGCTCTTTATAAAACCATCAGATCTCATGAGACTTATTCACTATCAGGAGAACAGCATAGGAAAAACCTTCCCTCATGATTCAGTTACTTCTCACCAGATCCCTCCCATGACACATGAGGATTATGGGAATGATAATTTAAGATGAGATTTGGGTGGAGACACAGTTAAACCATATCACCTCCAAGCCATGTATTCTACCTAATTACAAGCCAGCTAATTACCTTCCTGCTTTAGTTTTCTCCATAATACTATCACCATATAATGTACTACATATTTTATTTAATGCTGTTGTACTCTCAATCTTTTCATTAAAATAAGCTCATAAGAGAATAAAATTTGGTCTACTTTGTTGGCTGCTTAGAACAGTGCTTGAAACATTGTAGGTACTCACCAAATACTTGATTTGATTTTTAAGAAAGAGAATCAAAGGAAAACACTAAAAATTGCTCTTTACCGTTAGGTAGCAAGTAGAACTGAAATGTTACATAAAATGTAACAGAACTAGTTTGTCCCGTCTTATTTCAACTAAACTGTTAGGAAGGAGATAAACTTGCAGAAGCAGTTAAACCACATCTTATTAACACTGAAACATACAGTCAAAAGTCATTCTATTACACAGTTTCTTTATTCTAATAGGGAAGCTATCAGAACATAGATAAAGAGAATTAGCTAGCTTGTAATTAGACTTCTGGGACACTAAAGGATAACTGTTTCAGTTTCAACAGCCTATACTGAATGCATTAAATATACTGTATTACAGTGACAAAATGAAAAAAAGTGGCATTAGCATGGACTTAAGCAATACATGTTTGTTAAGAATTTCCCTATTCACTAGTGGTACAAGCTGTTTACACAGCACTTCTACAAAATACCCCATCATAATGCATAGCACGGATGGAAGACATTTCTTGAAGAAACTGGCTAGAATGAAGCAATGTTTCTAATTGGTGATTATCCACAATATTGACCCATACCCTGAAATAATTAGAAGCTGTTTCAGGTAATTCTAATATACTGATTTGTCGTTGGTGATGTTGTCTTTTAGCTCAATATGCTTTTCTATGAAGGGGGCTGAGTGTGAGGATGATCAGATCATATTCTCTAACATCTTGTCACTCCCCAGGGTTCATTCACCAATCTCAGCAGCAAGCCTCAAAGAACCAAGACCATTATTCCAGAAGCTTTAGCCATGTAGCTGATGGCATTTCCAGATACAGAACCATTTTTCAAGCACTCAAGAAGAGTTCAGGACACTAGATTCCTCTCAGTTAACTGGGAAAGTACAATCATCTGTCATATGCCTGGGAGATTGGATATAAGACCTCTCTTGGATAACAAAATCCATTGAAATCATGTTCAAATAAGGCAAACACTGAGATGTAACCAACCCAGCTGTTTCTGTACCCCACTTCCATTTCTATATTCTACACATCACTTTTTTGTTTCTGTTCATAAATTTCTTCCCACCATGTGGCAATGACAGAGTCTCTCTCAATCTATTCTAGTTTGGGTGGTAGGGAGTACTGATTCTCAAACCATTCTTTTACCAATTGAACTCTGTTAAATTTATTTTTTCTAAAGCTGTGCTATTAACAACTTCAAAAAAATCCTGTTTTCTTATGAAATATTTTATGAGTCCAGATTAGTTTAACTCAAACATATATATCCTTAAGGAGTCTTTTCTGCCCTTACCTCTCTGAGAGACATAGCTCAACTTAGGAAGGGCCTACACATCTAGTTGCTAGCACAAAAGTCACAGAAATATGCCATTCTTTACTCTCTTCACAACTTTGATTTTACAGTACATTTTAGTGCCTTTTTAAGTTTTTATTTATATCAAAGTAATACACATACACGGTTTTAAAAATCAACTACTATTTCATAGCTTATAATGAAAGCCAGCAGTCTCATTGTGTATACTGTCAGCTTGCTCTGTTGATTGTTTCTTTTGCTGTGCAGAAGCTATTTTGTTTAATTAGGTCCCACTTGTCAATTTTTGTTTTTGTTGTAATTTCCTTTGGAGACTTTGTCATAAAATCTTTGCCAAGTCCTGTGTCCAGAATGGTATTTCCTAGATTTTCTTTTAGGGATTTTATAGTTTGGGGTTTTACATTTAAGTCTTTAATCCATCTTGAGTTGATTTTTTTTTTTAAATATGGTGAAAGGTAGGGGTCCAGTTTCAATCTTTGGCATAAAGTTAGTCAGTTATCCACGCACCATTAATTGAGTAGGATATCCTTTCCCCATTGCTTGTTATTGTCAACTGTGTTGAAGATCCTATAATTGTAGGTCTGCCACCCTGGGATCCCTAACCTGTTCCATTGGTCTATGTGTATGTTTTAGTACATACAGACTATGTGTATGGTACCATGCTGTTTTGGTTATGGTAGCCTTGTAGCATAGTTTGAAGTCAAGTAATGTGCTGCTTCTAGCCTTGTTCTTTTTTCTCAGGATTGCTTTGGCTATTTGGTTGTTTTTGTTTTGTTATGAGTTCCATATGAATTTTAGAATAATTTTTCTAATTGTGTGAAAAATTACGTTGGTAGTTTAATAGTAAATTACCTTGTGCAGTATAACTTCTTTAACAATATTAAGTCTTCCTATCCATGAATATGGATGTTTTTCCATTTGTTTGTGTCATCTTTGATTTTTTTCAAGTGTTTTGTAATTTTTTCTGTAGAGATCTTTCACCTCCTTGGTTATCTGCATTCCTAGGTGTTTTATGCTTAATGTGGCTTTTGTGAAGGGGATTATATTCTTGATTTTACTCTCAGCTTTGACATTATTGGTGTATACAAATATACAAATGCTACTGCTTTTTGTACACCGATTTTGTAGTCTGAAATTTTACTGAAGTTATTTATCAGTTCTAGGAATGTTTGGGCAGAGACTATGAAGTTTTCTAGATATGAAATCATATCACCAGCAAAGAAACATAGTTTGATTTCCTCTCTTCCTACTGTATACCTTTTACTTCTTTCTCTTGCCTCTGGCTAGAAAGATTATGTTGAATAGGAGTGGTGGGCATGCTTGTCTTGTTGTGGTTCTCATGAGGACTGTTTCCAGCTTTTGCTCATTCAGCCTGATGTTAGGTATGGGATTGTAAACTATGCATCCAACACAGATCTAACATCTAGAATGCATAAAGAACTTAAATTAACAAGCAGAAACAACCAAACAACCCTATTAAAAATGAGCAAAGGGCTGGGTGCAGTGGTTCACACCTGTAATCCCAGCACTTTGGGAGGCCAAGGTGGTTAGATAACCTGAGGTTGGAAGTTCGAGACCAGCCTGAACGACTTGGAGAAACCTTGTCTCTACTAAAAATACAAAATTAGCCACATGTGGTGGTGCATGCCCGTAATCCCAGCTACTCGGGAGGCTGAGGCAGGAGAATTGCTTAAACCCTGGAGGCAGAGGTTGCGGTGAGCCAAGATCATGCCATTGTACTCCAGCCTGGGCAACAAGAGCAAAACTCCATCTCAAAAAATAAAAAAATAAAAATGAGCAAAGGGCTCAGACATGAACAGACACTTCTTAAAACAAGACACACATGCAGCCAACAAGCATATTAAAAAAACACTCAGCATCTCTAATCATTAGAGAAATGTAAATCAAACCTACAATGAGATATCATCTCACACCAGTCAGAATGGCTATTCTTAAAACATGAAAAAATAATAGATGTTGGCAAGGTTGCAGAAAAATGAGAACACGTACACACTGCTGGTGGGAATGTAAATTATTTTGGCCACTGTAGAAAGAAGTTTGGAAATTTCTCAAAGAATTTAAAACACAGCTACCATTTGACCCAGCAATCCCATTACTGGGCATATAGCCAAAGAAATCCTATCATAAAGACAAATGCACATGCATGTTCATCACAGCACTATTCACAATACCAAAGACATGAAATCAACCTAGATGCCCATCAGTGGTGGACTGCATAAAGAAAATGTGGTATATACATCATGGAATACTACACAGCCACAAAAAAAGAAATGTGTTCTTTGCAGCAACGTGGATGCAGCTGGAGATCATTTTCCAAAGCGAATTAATTCAGAAATAGAACACCAAATCCTGTATGTTCTCACCTATGAGTGGGAGCTAAACAGTGAGTACAAATGGACACAAAAATGGGAACAATAGACACCAGGGCCTACTTGAGGGGAGAGAGAGGGGAATGGGGAGGACTGAAAAACTACCGATTGGATACTATGCTCACTATCTGACTGACAAAATCATTTGTACACCAAACCCCAGTGCCAACCAATTTATCCACGTAATAAACCTGCACAGGTAGCCCCTGAACCTAAAATAAAAGTTAAGAAAAGAAAAACAAAACCCTCGCTGATAACTTTGAAGACTCCTCCTTTTCTTCCAGTCTACCTCCCACCCCAGGAACCCTATCTCCCTGCCCACTTTGCCCACCAGGCCAATGGATGAGCTGGCTTCACAATTTGCAAGTGAAGTCATGATGCCTTTGCACTTGTGCCCAGGTATCCTTGACAGGATAAAATATATCTTTCCCACCTACTTAAGTTCTTAACCTTTTCCCTAGGTTATTCACCAAGGAGAGGAACTGTGTGTTGTGCTAATCTAAAATTTTTAAGTACAGAAAAAACATAAAATAATATATACAAATTATACCATTTTATGCAAGATAAAAGTATATGATGTATGATGCAAAATAAATAAATAAATAAAACCCCACAATCCTCAGTCCTCTACCCTACTCACCTTTAAATCTCACTCTACAGGGAGAATAGCCTTCAATTGTTTTAACTGGTTTGTGTATTCATATGTGTGTGTGTGTGTGTGTGTGTGTGTGTGTGTGTGTGTGTATGTGTGTGTGAGAGAGAGAGAAATAAAGACTTTCTTATTTTTAAAATTAAAAATAATTATATATTAATACATACATTAGAATATTAAGATTTACTCTCTTATACCTCCTCCAGCATACACACTTTTTATCCCCTACCTTCTCAATATACTTATATAGCACTGCTTTTTTTGTTGTTTGTTTTTGTTTTTGCTTGTTTTGATATAAATTTTTTAAAGGTTTTCATTAACAAATAAATAATTGTATTTATGTATGGGGTACAATATAATGTTTCAATTAGCATATCTATCACCTCAAATATTATTTTAAATCAGTGTTTGGTATCTACATTTATAGAACTGGGTGAATGAAATCTATTATGAGGCAAAATGTACACTAGAATTATATTTATTGTCTTATAAAATTTCTCCCTATTTTTCTTGGATATAATAATTACCTCATTTTCTATTTCCTTGGTTTTCTATGTATTTAGCTTCAATGTATCCCCAAATTCTCATACAGAACACTAAGACTTATTTCCATTTGGTCAAACACCTGGAGATATTTTTTCTTTTGAAACATCCACCCTGAAGTCCTCCAATATCCTGTTGAAATAGCTCTCACTCTAGCCTTCCCAATAATCACTATCCTGGGTGTTCCCTTCAACATCATGCTGTAAATTATTCTGTAAATTCCCCTCCCTTTTCTTCTTTGTTGACCTCCCATTTTCTGGATGAGCTTCCAGAGAAATCCCATTAAAATTACAGATTTTTTAAAATGTTGCTTCATTGTCTTCCAGTCTCCAGTTTTGCCGATGAGAAATCCAATGCAGTGTGATCTACATCCTTTACATAAAATCCAATTTTGTTTGTCTGATTGCTTGATTGACTTTTCTCCAGAATTCTTCAGAATCGTCTCTTTATTGTTGGTATTTTAAGAATTTACAATATTGAACTTTCTTCTTCATTTTGCTAGGCATTTGTCTGGCCCTTAAAATTCCAGAAATGCAAGACTTTTAGTTCTAGGAAACGTTAAAAATTTTGTTTGTGTATTTATTTTATGATGTCTTATTCTAAACCAAATCCTTATTTACGCAATGCTGGAAAATTAATTCCTACTCTTTTCATGGCTTGCCCTATTGAGAAGAAACAATATGCTCCAACATGAAGAACTTCATGTTTCCTGGCTTCTTTTTCAGTACTCATGGCTTGAGATGTTTTCCATTTAGTGTCCTCAAAACAAGACACAAGGCTTTGTGCTGATGGACAGCAAATGTATATTCAGTTAAGTGCTCAGAGTTTTCCCTAATAACTTGCTTTCAGATATTCTTAGCCTCAGCCTCAAAAGCCACCAAGCATTGTGGGAAAAGGAACAGAAACAGCTTTTCATGTCACCCAACAATGTTACATTTGTTGACCTGAGACTATTTTTCCTGGGTCCCTTATTTTACTAGGGATTTTTTTTTTAATACTTCTTTTCTTCATCTTAGCTGTATTTCGTTTGTATTTTAAGGTACTGATCTAACTGTATATTGATGACATTTAAAGTCATATACAAAATAGTCTGATTTTTTTCAAATTGTACTATGCTGCTTTTAATTAATATGATACACTTTATATTTTTAGTAAAATGTATTATTATACATTTTCCTGAAATTCTTAGCTCTTCTACACTTTATGGTCCTTCCAGATAAACTAATCTAGAAAGCCTTTATTCAATCTCTGAGATAAATTTTATTTGGATTTTTATTTAGATATATTAAATCCTTAATTCATTTGGGGATTTTTGAAATTTTTCAGTACTCATGTTTTTTATCCAAAGTATGATATAATTTTTTCGATGTCTTATTAGATGTCCCTCAATAATAGTTTTTGTAATTTTCCTCATATTAGTAACAAATATTTTAAAGTCTATATGCTATTACGAATAAAATTTTTATTTTTAGAATATTTGTAAATTTTGTTCACTTTGGTTACTTGCATTCTAATAGTTTCTCATTTTGTTGTCTTTTCTTTTCTAGTATGCAATTTTATTATCTACCTTGAGGAACAATGTGGTACAAAGCTTTCTAATAGTTTAGGTCTTATTTCCATATGAATCAAAAATTTTTAGAGTAACATTTAATGAAAGGTATGATGATGGGAATCTATAGCTTGTTCTTGATTTGTGTCCCCCTAAAATTCATATGTTGAAATGCTAGTCCTCAAGGTGAGGGTATTAGGAGATGATTAGGTCATGAGATTAGAGCCATCATAAATAGGGTTAATGTTCTTATAGAAGAGGCCCCAGAGAGCTTCCTCACCCCTTCCACTATGTGAGAACACAGCTAGGCATGATTTATAAACCATAAGGTAAGCCCTCGTAAAACACCAAATCTGCCTCAATTTGGACTTCCCAGCCTCCAGAACTATGAAATATAAATCTGTGTCAGTTATGATTCACCCAGTTTATGGTATTTTATTATAGCAGTCTGAATGGACTAGTATAATTTCTTTTACCATTTAATATTAATAAAGTTTAATAGATTGAAGGATCTAGGATGTTATTGTATTTCTAATGTACTCAAATGTCAATATACCATTAAGTGTTATCTATGAATATATTACTTGGTAGTTTATGCCTTTTCAGTCTGTAAAATTATTATCTCCCTTTGTGAATGTTCAATTTATTCGTCTTTTTTATGACAGTAATAAGCTATTGAAAGTTATGAATCCGTGTCTAATACAAAACTTTTTGATTTAAATGATAATATTTATATAAAAGACCTATTTTGCCTTGAATGCTTTATCATTTATATTAAAATATCCTTATTTTGCCTTGTATTTAATCAATATTTTGCCCACTCTTTTATTTTGAAGCTATCTTTGTCAGTTGGTTTTAGTACTGTCTCTCTCAGACAGTGTGCAATTTGTCCAACCTGAAGATTTTCTTTTCAGTTAGAGAATTTAAATTATTTTTAAAATAAACCTATTTTTATTTATCTTATTTTCCTTTTTAAAATGCTTTCTTGATTTCTATATTCTATTTTCTATGTTTTAGTTTAGATTCTCCCAAAGTACCTTGGAGTTGTTTATTTGGAAGGTGATCACAGAAAGCACAAGTAAGGAAGTAAGAAAGTGGGGCTGGGTTCCCGTTTACACACGGAAACTGAGGCAAGTTGCCCCAGGTTACAAGGTAAGAAATGGCAGAGACAGGATTGAAACCCAAACCTGGATAATTTCAGACCCCAAGTTTTGAATATTTACCATCTCCTCTGAATCAAATCATTACAAAACGAAATTTATAAGTGTTAAACAGAAATTGCTAATTGATTTTATGACAGTTTTCTATCTGAGGAAGCGGCTGTAGTTTGTTTCATGTTAATGTGTGTTAGGATCCTTATATGCATTGTCTTAAAACAATTTGATATTAACTCCCTGAGTTAGGGATTGTCCTCACACTTCAGGTAAGAAACCAAGACTCAAGGAATTCAGGTAACTTGCTCAAGGTCAAACAGCAAGTAAAGAAGAAAGAAGGCATTTAAACCCAGGTCTGTCTACTTCCATAGAACTCAGACTTGTAGTTCTAGAACAAGGTCCCTTCACAGACTTTTCTTACATTTTTCTCAACGCTCTTCCACCCACCGCTGCCGGGGCATGAGTTGAAAGGAAGTTCTATGCAAGGACCTCAAAACAGGTCTCATTGATTTTGTTTCTCCTGGTCAAATACTCATGGAACTCAAAATAAAAATCAGATTTTCACATTAAAAAAATAAAAAATGAAACCAGAAAGTGGGGCTGGGAACAGTCAGGTGAAAGCAGGAAGCACCTGTGTGGGCAACTCAGGCTCAATTCTGATTAAAATCCTCTGAGGAAGATAACAACTGGATCTCAGAATTGTTTCACCTACGGACAAGGAAGTTGAGGATTTTATCCACTGATTTCTATTTCTCATTGAAGAAGGATTGTCTTTGAGAGTGTTACATTCCTGGCACTCTCAGGATACCTTATACGTGGGCTCAGAAAGTTCCTATGGCTCCAGAGAAAACCAGGGAGCAAGGGAGGCAAAGGTGGGAGACAAAGGTGTTGGTATGAAAGCTCTCAGCATGTGTGGGAACTGTCCACTGTGGCTATGGTGAACCAAGTGGACTTGGGGCATGAACAGTTCTCTGCTACACAGGATATCTGCATTAGAACTATCTGCTGCACAGGGCTGTGGAGGATGCCCTTTCATTTTACCCCACTAAAGTAAAATATGAATATCTTATTTTAAAATCTCCTGATATTTACTATTAACATTTTTAAATACTTGATTGTATAAATTTACCAATTGTCATCAACAATAGTACCACCAATTTTGGATTCAAAGGAATATAAGAAGTCTAGGCATGGTGGCTCATGCCTATAATCCTAGCACCTTGGGAGGCCAAGGGAGGGGGATTTCTTCAGGCCAGAAGTTCAAGTCTAGCCTGGGCAACATAGTAAGAATCCATCTCTACAAAAAAAAAAAAAAAAAAAAAAATTTAAGATAGCCCTATGTAGTCACATGCATCTTTAGCCCTAGCTACTTGGAATGCTGAGGTGGGAGGAGCCCTTCAGTCCATAAGTTCCAGGCTGCAGTGAGCTATGCTGATGCCACTGTACTCCAGCCTGGGTAACAAAGCAAGATCCTGTCTCTAAAGAGAGAAGACAGAAGATAGAGAAATAAAGAAAGAGAGAGAGAGAGAAAGAAAGAAAGAAAAAGAGAGAAAGGAAATAAAGAAAGAAAGAAAGAAAGAAAGAAAGAAAGAAAGAAAGAAAAGAAAGAGAGAAAGAGAGAAGAAAGAAAGAAAGAAAGAAAGAAAGAAAGAAAGAAAGAAAGAGAGAGAGAAAGAGAGAAAGAAAAAAAGAATATAACCAAAATACAAAGGGAGTATATTTAAACTTTGTCTACCTTGCTTTCTGCTCCTTCTTGTGATACTAATAGTAAATAGTTTACAATTCCAGGTTATATTCTCTCTTATCTCCAAAAATAAAATATGTTCTTATATGCTTCCACATATAAGAACACCTTAATTATATATTGTGTTGTCGTTCACAGCATTATTGTTCCAAGTATGTATCGCTTGATACATCTCATGTTTCAAAATAGATATTAGACCAAATTTACAACTCTGATTTTCATCCATGATTGATTTTTTTCTGTGTAAGTATTGTACAATTTTTTTTAAGACCCAGAGATTAAAAAGAAATTAGTAAAATAGTTGAAGGCATAGGTAGCCTTTTAAAAATATCAACATTTACTACCATATGATGAACTACTTTCAAATTCAACATTTGGGTTTGGGGGTTTGTTTGTTTATTATTTTATTTTACTTTATGTGGGTACAAATAGGTATATATATTTATGGGTTAGGTATTTTGATACAGGCATACAATGCAAAATAATCACATCAGGGTAAGTGGGGTATGCATTACTTTAAGCACTTGTGTTTTAAAAAAATCTAAGTACAGTCTTTTAGTTCTTTTTAAATGTCCAGTGATATTATTTTTGACTATAATCACCTTGCTGTGCTGGCAAATACTGGATCTTATTAATTATTTCTAAGCATTTTTTGTACACATTAACCATTCCCATTTCCCCATAAACCCCTCCCACATTACCCTTCCCAGCCTCTAGTAACCATCTTTCTCCTCTCTAAGTTTGTTTTTTGGTTTGTTTTAACCTCTGGAAATGTTTCTTTTAGTATTTCTTTCTATATTGTTTCTAATCCTTTTACTTTGGCCTTTTCTTCAGAATGAAATCTTCATATTTTAGATCTTTATTGCTTGCTTCTTCCTCAGCCTCTTCTTTGCTTATTTCATCTCTATATTTCTTTCCTTCTACCTTCTGTGAAAGCCTCCTAAGCTTTTTCCGTCCACATATAACTTGTCTGATTTTCTTGCCATTCTTGTTTCTATTTCAGTCTTTAATTCTGCTATTGTAATTGTGTGGCTGTTTTTATTCTTTCCTGTAAAGAGCTATCTACCAGTATATTTTTTCTTTTTATTGGTCTGAACCTGAGTTATTTCAGAGTTGGTAATTTTTAATTATTTTGGGAACACAACACGAAATTTCTTTTAAAATATTTAACTCTCATAATTTTTTCTCAAAACTGCTTTCTTTACCTCAGGTGTTACATTTATCTTTCATATAAAAGACTCTGTTCAGTGTTGTTTTGTTTACACATAACTGAAGAGAAGGCACATTCTAGACTAGCAGTTATAGAAATGTATTTTACGTTGATCCTCTTAGTGTTTTCCTCGAGCTATTTGAAGCTCTTTTCAGATTTCTAGCTGAAAACTGGCTTAATGTAAGTTTATTCCTTTTGTGAGCAAACTGCCTGACTTATTTAGAGCCATCATAGTCATATTGTCCTTTCTGATGGGCGAATTTTCTGTGATAGGAGCTAGCTTTTAAAATTATTTTACACTGCTCTAGTCTCCATTTTCCACATGGGGTGTCTGTCCAACTTCCTAGGTCTCTATCTCCTACTCCTACTGCTTCTATGTCTGGAAATAACCTATAATCAGTCTGCTTGAAACAGACATGCCTGCTCTTGTTTCCTCTAAGTAACCTTATTCTGAACACTGCTGTTCCATATTCATAAAGAATTTCTATATTTCTCTTCTTATGTTTAACAACCTGTCTTCAACTACAGTCTTAATATAACTGATTAGGAAAATATTAATTAGTTTCTGCCATGACCATCTTTGCTTAGTTCTTATCATCCCATATTACTTTACCTGGGAAAGGTTTGTAAGGGACTTCCCATTGCCTTCATTTAATATAGCCCCATCCTTGATGTTTCTGGCATATAGATGGCATCATCCCATGTTTTCCACTAAAAAATGTTAAATTTTCCTTGTATTTTTACATTCTTTTGTTTACGCAGTGGTGATTTTAAAATGAGAGGGAAGATTTATTCCCTGATGCTGAAGTTAATTCTCCTCCATGATTTCTGTCTACTCCATGTTTTAGATTAATCCATCCAGATGCCTCAAGTCTTCATCTACTTCCATAAAAGTCATTTTCAGATATTTGGGGTTTTTCTCCTTTGTCTTCAGGGAAATGTTATTTTTCCCTCTTATTAGCATAACCCCTCTCCCCCATTTAAAGGTTTTATTCCTGTCTTTTTGAGTGGGCAAAATCTGTATCAGCTTAGGGTCTGATGACAAAAGGTTGAGTAAAGTGTCATTTGTTCACTTACTCTTCACATAGGAGACATTCTTATAGTTTCTGGATCTCCCCTGTTTCTGAAGTTTTGTGGTTTTTTTTAATGCTTTTAAAAAGCATGCAAGTATGCAGGTTCTCACTCATTCCCTTCTTTATCTTTTTTGTACTGGGAGGTTAGTCTTTAAATGAATACAGACAGAAATAAGCTTCTGCTTATAAGGGACCAGAAATCTTAGTTCAAACCAAAGATAGTTTCCAGTGAATTGAAAGCTTGCTTTATCAGGTTATGGTTTCTTTGCATCTTGGGATTTTGAAGAATCAACACAGTTTCCCTGTTTTCTTTCAAGATACTTATTTGAATTTACCTTAAAATGCTGTGACCACTTTTGCATCTTTGTATACTTTAATGAAGTCAGTGCTAATTATATCAATCACATCTAGTCTGCTATATGCAACCCAGAATTGTTCAATTGATTCTTTATTTTGTTTATTATTTCATGCTTTTCTCATTCAGCCATTATATCAGTCACCTGAAGACTAAACAAAATAACTAGACCATATCTGGCATGTGCTATGTTCTGGATATATTATGAAAACAAAGATATTGCAACTTACTTTAAGAGATTTAGTCTAGTTGGGAGAAAGAAATAAGCTATATGTACTCACTAATATATAATTCATTATGTGAGGTTTTCAAAGGAAAGAATTATCACTTTTCCCAGGTAGAAGTCAAAAAAGAAAGGTAAGACTTAAATTTAGTTGATAAATAAGTGCTAACAAAGGGACACAATGGGGGCATTTGTAGGTAAAGTCAGAAAGGATATCTGGAACAGAAAGAACAATGTCTGGCATGAAACCACCAGGTCTATTGGAGGAACTGAGAGCAATGGGCATGGCTGAACTATGCAATGTAAGAAGCAGCAGCCACTGCTAAGGTTGGAAAAGAAGTGGCTCATTAAAAATGTGAACTACGGCCGGACGTGGTGGCTCACTCCTGCAATCCCAGCACTTTGGGAGGCCGGGGCAGGTGGATCACCTGTGGTCAGGAGTTCGAGACCAGCCTGGCCAACATGCTGAAACCCCATCCCTATTAAAAATACAAAAAAAATAGCCAGGAAAGATGGCAGGCACCTGTAATCCCAGCTACTCAGGAGGCTGAGGCAGGAGAATCTCTTGAAACCGGGAGGGGGAGGTTGCAGTGAGCAGAGATCACGCCATTGCACTCCAGCTTGGGTGACAAGAGTGAAACTGCATCTCAAAAAAAAAATGTTAACTATAAGAATAGTCCAACATAAAATTATTAGTCTGTGTATGGTGCTAATAGAGTTTTTTTTTCTATTTCCCCTCCAGAGATTAATGTATTCTAAAGTTTACCTTTATTTTAATGATCATTACCACTTAGAAAATATTTGCCATATAATTCATAATTAAGAAATAATTAAAATTTCCCTGACATTTTAGTTTCAATGACTAAAGTTCTCTCTTTTACAGTGCTCTTCTTTTACTATTCAAAAGTTTAGAAATATCAAAATACACTAAGCAGTTTTGCATTAGGTAAAATAGGTCACAGATATTTAACTCAAATATATAGCTATGTATTTTCTAGATTTAAAATAACACAGAATCATAATTTTTTCTCTGCATTGAGAGACAAATGTTATTCATTTACTGAAGTGGCAAAGCACAAATGGCATATGACATACAGGTGAGAAAATTTAAAGTGCTTACATGGAGAGGAGGTCATAACCTAGTGGGCATAACCAGAACCTCGAGGGTTCATTCCATTATCAGAGTGTTAACAAAGAGAATGGCAGGAGGGTATATTCTATATCAAAAGTATTTACAATACCAGAGAGATACAATTTGAAAATGAATAGTGGTATACTACAGCACTTCAGCTAATAATGTAAGGAATTTTAAAAAATACAGAAAAAAACTATGATGGCTATTGGCCATCCATGTGAAAGGAACATCAGTATGAAAGGTGAGTGACAATGAGAACCTGTAAGTCAACATTTTCTACATTCTAAATTGTTCTGTCTCGTATTCAAAAGAGATTTCCAACTCCCCTGTATTTTGCCAGGGTGAGGATAATCGTGACAATCAAGCAGTACCAAAGCATTCCTAAATTACACAGAAGAAAACTTCAGAAATCAAGAAACAAAAGATACTGAAAATAGAGATTGTATTATATCTCTTATGTACCATGAAAAATAGTATTAGAGCTAATATCCAAAGGCTGCTGTAATTAAGAGTGGCTTTAACAAAAATCTCCTGGCACAGCTTTGTTGAGTACCTATTGGGAGCCAGACACCATCGTAGGCACTTGGCATATATCAATGACCAAGATAGATGAAGAATCTATCCAAACAAAATTTAATATTTAGCTAAGATAGGCAGAAAACTAAAAATATAATGAATAAGTAAATTATATTAGCAGTGATAAATGCTATAAAAAAGAAAAAAATGACTCATTGAAAGGAGCATTCAAGTGTCAGCATTGGGACAAGGTAGGTAGCATTAAGTTTGTCAGAAAAGGTATTATTAAGAAAATCAGATTTTGGTAAATGTTTAAAATAGAAGTTAAACAAGTGGATATTTGTAGAG
Organism: Cacajao melanocephalus; assembly: GCA_963573385.1. Taxonomy (NCBI): domain Eukaryota; kingdom Metazoa; phylum Chordata; class Mammalia; order Primates; family Pitheciidae; genus Cacajao; species Cacajao melanocephalus. Next base: position 50,473 of record CAUYLG010007015.1, on the reverse strand, counting down.
AAATAAATATCAATTGAATCAAAATCCATAAGGTAGCATGATTGAGGAACGGTAAAGAAGGAAAGGACGGTGGAGCGCAGAAGTGGGAGATGAAGGCAAAGAGCAAAGTCAGGAAGCCTCAGTATATGTCGGGTGCTGTGGGCCACTGTAAGAATTTTAGCTTTATTTTCACTAAAAATGGAGAGGAGTTGAGTTTTGAGCATGGGAATGAGTGACAAATTGACAAGACCCTACTGAAGAAACCTCAGGTAAACAGACAGGGTGACTCTGCCAAGAGCAGTGGTAGACTGTGTGTTTGAATTCTAGATATATTTTAAAAGTTGAGTCAACACAATTTTCTAGTCACTTCAAATGTGAGAGAAAGAGATTAGTTAAGATGACTAATATAGAGTTCGAATAGAATGACAGAGAGGACAGAGCTTTCATCAAATGAAATGGAGAGGGCTGCAGATAGATATGAGTTTGGGAAAAGAGTATAAATAAGGGTTTGGGGTATATTGATTTTCAGATGATTGTTAAATATCCAAGTGGAGACGTCGAGTATGCAGTTAGATACACTAGTCTGTATTTTGAGATATTCTGGGTTGGATATAAAATTTGGGGCATCATCAGTTAGTAGACAGAAAGGAGACAAAATTAGATCACTAAAGGAGTTACCCTTCACAGAGAAGAGAAGAGGACCAAGGATTGATCCCCGAGGCACCCAAGTATTAAGAGAGTGTGGAGAAGAAAAGAAACTAGCAAAGGAGTCTGAGGAATATTAACTAGCAAGATAAGAGAAAAACCAAAATGTACAATATTCTAGAAGACAAGTGAAGAAAGTATGCCAAGGAGGATGGAGTAATCAACTTTATCAAATGTTGCTGGTAGTTCAAGTAACAGAAGGCATAAAATCAACCATCTGATTTAGTAATGTGGACATCATAATTAACCTTGGTGTAATTATTTCTGCGGTATTATAGAAATGAAATATGAGTTAGAATAAGTTAGGAGACAGTAACAGATTTGGAAAAGGCGAGTATAAAAACATTTTCAAGGAACTTTGACCAAAGTAAAAGTAATGAAATGGGGTGCCAACTGGCAGATGAATTTAGGATTTCTCCCCATTAATACTAGAGCAATATAATCATATATTTCATCAGTCAAGATTCACTCAGGGAAAGAAAGCTACTAAGAATATTACACAATAAATGATTCTAGGAATAAAACTTTACACATTTATGAGAGAATCTAAGGAAGAAGGCATCCAAAAGGGTAAGTTGGAGGGTAAAATGAAGTAACTAAATAACTAACCAGCCTTCCTAAAATACTGGAGTGGTTAGACAATGAAAACTTGAGTGGAAGTCTGGAAAGCCAGGCATATTCAGCTGTTTGAGTGGGATCACAAGAAAGAGCGAATGTAGCAGTCTATGAAATCTACAGCTTTTGCACATAGTTGAAGCCAGGAAGAATTGCTTAGAAGAGGAGAGGTAAGCAAGCTGAAACAAACCAGAACCTCTGCATCTGTTTCACATAACAAGCGAGTAGAAGAAATCTGAAACCTACTGGTATCTATGCACCTATCTTTCACCGCATCTATTCCCACTGACCTTCAGAGAATAACATCTCATGCATCACTTCAACCTTCCAAATCTCAAGCAAACTTCTCTTGATCAACACTAACCAGCAAACTTATTTGCAGCTTAGCCAAATCAATATATTGCTAAACCACATATATGCTGATCTAATAGGAAAAAAATGATAATGTAGGCAAAAAAGGAGAATATATCTGTAATGATGTCCTTGAGTGGGCAAAAGGGCATGATAGATAGTATACATATGGAGAAATTAGATTTAAAACAGAGCAAAGGTGTTTGAGTGTATGAAAGCTTATTTTCAGGAACTGGCAATCATCTCTGCTGAATGCAATGATAACAAGTATTAAAATCAAACATTAAAATCAACAGGTTGGAAACATTTTGGTGTATTTTAGGAGATAATTACCACTTAGAGGAATACAAGTATTCATAGCAGAAGGTTAGTCACTAATAGCAAGAAATGTGGTGTTTGTTAGTATAGCTCAATAATCACATTGCATGTGAAATAAAAATGAAGTTACAAAACAAATAAAATTGTTTATTTTTAAATATTAAATAATCTCACACATGGTCCTGACTCAAATTGCTATCTATATTCTAATGAATTCACTGTTTTCATTTTTTTCTCTACTGGAGGTCATTCTTCTGGTCAATATATCTGATTGCCTATTTAATAACTTCACTCCTGAATTATTAAAGACAACTCTGATTCAACTTGGTCAAAAGTTAAAGCACAGTTTTCTGCATGCCATACCCCCTTCAATCCCAGAACTTCTCCAATTCTAATCAATGTTTTTTCAAGCTAGAAATAAGTAGCGCTCCCATCTTTATCTCACTATTACTCTATATTTAATTTCTTCACCCTGTTCCTTTTACCACCTACATATCTCTAAAATCTATTCACTTATTTCAGTTTACATCACCTACACCTTATTCCACACAACCTGAAACTTTCTCCTAGATTATTAAAATAGCCTAATTTTTAACCTTCTTCATTATTTTTCCTTAATTTTCATACTAGATTGTTCTCCTCACTGCATCTAATAACTTCCGTTTGGCATTTTCTTTGTTTTATTTCAATAACTGAAGTATGCTCTTCTTTAAAAAAAAAAAAGGCAATTTGCAATGAATTTTAATTGTTCTTAGAATCGTTACCTAATCCTTAATAAGAACTACCATTTTACCATATACAGTGCTGGTAAGGATGCCAATTAGCACAACCACTACAAAGACCAGTTTGGAGGTTCCTCAAAAACTAAAAATAGATCTGCCATGTGATCCAGCAATCCCACTGCTGGGTATAGTGTCCAAATAATGAAAATCAGTACACTGAAGATGTATCAGCACTCTTATGTTTGTTGCAGCAATGTTTGTAATAGCTAAGATTTGGAAGCAACCAAAACGTCCACAACAGATGAATGGATAAAGAAAATATGGTTACATATATGCAATGGAGTACTATTCAGCCATAAAAATAATGAAATCCTGTCATTTGCAATAACATGGATGGAACAGAAGGCCATTATGTTAAGTGAAAATAAGTCAGTCACAGAAAGACAAACATTGTACATTCTGACTTATTAGAAGGATCTAAAAATCAAGACAATTGAACTCACGGAGATAAAGAGTAGAAGCATGGTTACCAGAGGCTAAGAAGGGGAGTGAGGGCTGGAGAGAAGGTGGGTATGGTTGATAGTTTAAAAAAAAGTTATAAAAAATAAATAAGACCTACTATTTGATAGCATAACAGAGTGACTGTAGTCAATAATAACTGTACATTAAAAAATAACTAAAAGAGGCCGGGTGTGGTGGCTCAGACCTGTAATCCCAGCACTTTGGGAGGCTGAGACAGGTGGACCTTGAGGTCAGGAGTTCAAGATCAGCCTGGCCAATATGGTGAAATCCTGTCTCTATTAAAAATACAAATTAGCCAGGCATGGTGGCACACGCCGGTAGTCTCAGTTACTTGGGAGGCTGAGGCAGAAGAATTGCTTGAACCCAGGAGGCAGAGGTTGTAGTGAGCCAAGGTCATGCCATTGCACAGCAACCCGGGAAAAAAAGAGAGACTCTGTCTCTAAAAAATAATAACTAAAAGAATAATTGGATTGTTTGTAACTCAAAAGATAAATACTTGAAGAATCGGATACCCCATTCTCCATGAAGTAGTTATTTCACATAGCCTGCCTGTATCAAAACATCTTAAATACCCCATAAATATATACACCTACTATGTAGCAAAAGAAATTAACATTTTAAAAAATGAATAAAAAAGAACTACCAGTTTATGTGTGATCTACCAGAGGAATCTGCAAGTCTACCTATTCATTTGGAGAAAAATGGAACTGCTATGTTCATAACTATTTACTAAAAGAGTATGGTGAAAATCAAGTTGTAAGAAGAGAGGTTTTTTTATATTAACATAATGTGAAAGACATTAACTTTTAAAATAGATATGTGAAATAATCAATCTGATAATTTTAAAAAGTTTTCTTCATCACACTCAAAATGAACATATACCAAAGTCTACATAAGACATTATCAGACGCTTTAAAGAGAGAAAGGTTAAGAAAACATAAAATGAAGATAGTTACAAAGTTAAATGGATTTGTTGCAAGATGTTTCAGATCTTATAATATGCTAATATTTGTTATAAATATCAAAGAAACACAAAGTATGTAGTGCTTGTCAAATTTAGTCCTGAAACTGTTTGCTATGATATTGTATTATAGAACAACTATTATATATAACACTTTCAGGAATGCTATCCCAAATATTTAAGGGGGAAATATAAGACCGAATAAGTTAAGGTTGAAGTGGTACAAACAGCACATTGGGCAAAAGTGAAATTGCTCTGTAGATGATAAGAGGAAGAATCCCATATGAACTGGGTGGTGAAGAAAAATTTGTTGAACAGGGATAGAATAGGAAAAAGGGGAGTAAAACTAGATTATAGAGAGAAGCTAAAGATGTGCAATATCACTGTTCCAGTCACCTAAAAGAAAGAGAGTTAGAGGAGGTCACTGATTACCCACTTAGTACTCACAAAAAGAAAACCAAGAGTTTTGTATCCTGGCTATTTAAGTTTGACACTTGGTTTTATGACGTGCTCACCTGTATAAGTTCTATCCTTTATGTTCATTACTTTACAATGAATGGGTTTGAGATAAGCCAAGATTATCTCAAACTACATATGTGCTTGTGTGTCTGTGTGTATGTGTGTGTAAATGCATAGTGTGTATGGAATAGCAATGCATACATTTTTAAAGCAGAGGAGCTCTGCAGAGTTAATTGTAACAGAGATAAAACAGAAAATAAAGAGAACTTGAACATTTGAGGAACTTCTTTTAATATACATGAAAGGAAAAGATAAGAGGAACAAAACCACTATTTAAGCAGAACATTATCAAAATATTGTTAAAAAATAATTTGAGACCTTTCGGCTTACATTTCCATATATCTGGGAAAACTGAAGTATACCTAACACTTCCAAAGAGAAGTATGAACCTTGTAAAATTCTAGTGACTCTTCTCAAGAAGTGAGTTGGATGGACTTCTGAAATATTTTCTGTTCATTTCCCTAACATTTTCAATAAGAATGTGGTGCAACATTTTAGAATATTCAATTATTTAAACAATGAACTTTAAAGGCAATGATGATTAAGATAAAATCTATATTACAGCAGTGATTTCATAATTCAGAATCTAAACATAAAGAAAATAAATTCGCCTCATGTTTTTGTTTCCCACATGATTTACAGAGAAAAAGGTCCTCACTGCTTTATTACTATTCCTTCTTAAATTATCTAATAAATCATAAACTGCACCTACGATTCATGTTCAACTCTCATTTTTGCTAAATATAAAGGTCACCTCAACGTTCATTTACATCAGACTATGAGAAAGAGACACAGGAATTTCCTCTGTCCAATCAGAAGACAAAATGAATGAAGGCACATGGATTTAATTATTATTTAAGCACATTCTTTATTTGTGTCCAAAATCAAAATTCACAACATATTTTATCCATGCTAATTGTAATAATACATGAAAACTAAGTTAGTTATAATTGGGACTTTGACAAGATAAAACAAAGTTCCATGGAGCAAAAGATAGCTTCTTTGGTTAAAAATGTCAAGAACGGCAGTTCTATTCAGCTCATCATGCTCCAACCAAATATTCCAGAGTGCATATGGGTTCTGGGATGGTCCTACCACAAATATGGTATTTTTAAATTTATTAAATAGCACAAACTTAGCGTCCCACATATTAAATAACAAACATCTATAGTGTATTATTAAATTATTTTATGAAAAAAATAGAAGACAGATTTTGTGTCTTTAAACAACTTTTTCTGTGAGCAAACCCTAAATGTTCTAAGATAATTTATGATGTAAGATAGAAATATGACCCACATATAGATAGCAGAGTCCAGATTGTATACCACTACTTTTCACTAACAACATTTCTCACAAAACCCTTTTATCAGGGCTACTAACAAGTACAAAATGACCAACCTGTGTTTCACCTTCCTTGCCTTCTCAAAGTGCTTTTTTCCCTCCAGACAATCTAATGAGCAGTGAAATGGTGCAGAGGTAGACATCAAGAAGAGGGGAAGAGGTAATGGCCTGTATAACCTGAAAACTACAGAATCAGTTCCTGGGTAATTGAGTGTTGGTGGGACTTAGCAAAAAAAAAAAAAAAAAAAGCCACTGGAGATAATCCATTCAGACTTTAAAGAAATTCTTTTTCAATATCAAAGCATAACGAACAACTGAGTGTAAAATGCATTGCCAATTTATGATTATAGCATTCAGTGATCCATGCAAGGACTAATGTCCAATCATGAATATTAGAGAAGGACATATAATGGATACAAAGAACTATTCTAAGGCAGTTCTATAAGAGACGATCAATTACAACCACAGTTTCTGGATTGGCATCAAAACACTTTGGCTTTTTTTAAAAATAAGGATGAATCAATTCAGTAGAGTCTTTCCTATTAAAGAGGCGCTGTGTTTGGGGGTTCAAAGATGCATTACTGCCCTTGAGATTTTATAATCTATAAGAAATATGGGCATACACTTTAAAAACTTCAGTAAAGAGAACATTGCAAAATTTCTTAAGAGCAAATGATTAATTTGGAAAGCCCTGTACTAGTAGTGATACATTCCTATATACTTTTCAGATTAACTTGAAGGCCCCAATGCTACAATATAGGTAAAAAAACATTTAATAAAGGAGGATAATAACATGAATAGAAAAAGTATTAATTCATTTATTTAAAAATCATTTTAGTTGGGCACCTACTATATGCCATGAATTCTGCTAGATATTGGGATACAAAAAGAACAAGATACTATACCTCATATCAAAGCAGTTTTTATGAAATAGAAAAACTAAGACAGATATATAGATATATATATACACTGCCACACCAGTAAAAAGTTTGCAAATCCTATAGAATATCCCTTATAAAGTTTGTTATATTTAGTTGAATCACCTATATAGATTATTAGAGACAGACTTCTCTTTTCTATAGATTGAGAGTTATATAAACTTACAACTCCTAAATTGTAAAGATTAAGTGACCTATGCAAAAAAAAAAAAATCAGACATTTCTCTACTGGGGCTCAGAAACTTAGTCTGCGGTATGCAGAGGAGGGACCACATGGTCAATCGTGCCTCAAAGTGGCTACAAATCAGAACTCTTTAGGAAACTCTTAAAAAGCACACATACCTGCCATAGTCATCTGTGAACCACTTTGCAAACTACTTCCCTAGGCCATGTGGGAAGTCTACATTTCAGCATGAACAAAGAGTCAATACTGAAATGAGAACTGGTTTATGGGTTAGAGAGGGTCAGGAAACACAGGGGAAGGAAGAATGTCATCGCACATCATCATCTAAATTCTGTCACTAAACTCCCGTCCTATTGGTTCTAGTCCATTTCCTTCATCTCATATTTTCTTTCTTTTCTCTTTCTGTGGGAAATCAGAGCCACACTTCATGTGGAATTAAAAGAACAAAATGGCAGTCCAGGTTAACATAATTTCCATATACTAGGAAATCTCCTTCAGGAATCACTGAGTATAAAAATTCACTAGGGGTAAAAATAGACATAACAGATTATTCCATAACTTCCAACTAACAAAGTTGGGGAAAAAAATCACAGACTTACTAAACATGAAAGAGAGAGAGATTTTTTTAAAGAAAAAAATGCAAATGTGATTCATGAGTTTTAGATTTTAAAATTCAATAATTCGGTTTGACATTTTTGAGTAATTCTCTATGCCAAATGAAATGTTTCTCAGTATTACAAAAAATAGAAAGACATCTCAATGTTAGCATGATTCTATTAATTATTCTGTATTTGAATAATTATTTAATTTTAATTGTTTCCTTAAACAAACAATGGGTAAGTATTGATCATGTGTCAAGTATTATGCTGGGGGTAAAATATTCAGCAATTTAGGACTATTCCTTGCTTTCTTAGATAATACTGTTTGATATGGTACAAAGACAAATACAGAAACTATACAATAGTGTGATACAAGTAGTGACTGCTATGGAGAATCATTGCAAAGACACAGACAGCCAACTTCATGAAGGTGAGGGTGGCAGGAAAATCTGTAAAGAATTTCTGGAATTTCAACATAGAAACAGACTTGAAGTACATACAGCAGCTACCTAGTTAAAAAGAAAACAAATGCTCAAGAAAACATACGCACAAAGCTTTGAGGTGCAAGGTACTGTAATACAATACATTCAGGCAATTGCTAAATAGTTCACAGCAAAGTACATTGTGGATGGTGGAGAAAGATGCTAACTAGAAGGGCCAGATTTTAAGTCATGTTAAGAAGATGAATTTTGTCTTATGAGAGAAAGTTTTAATCATAAAGAGAGTAAATTAAATTTGTCTTTCAGTAAGTTCACTCAGTTTTCCAGGTTGAGAATAAGCAGTAGAAAATCATGAGTAGCATTAGGGAAGCTAACCAGTTAGTTCAGAGATTAATCTAGTAATTGAGGTGAGTGATGACATTCAGGGTATGGCTTGGTGTACCGAATAGGGAGATGGAGAAAACCGGTTGAAAACGAGTAATGTTAAAAGAGATAGCACCGAGGGAGTTGGTGACATTTTGGATGCCAGTTTGAAAGAAGGAAAGGTGATGGTTTTTGATAAAAGTATAAGAGGAAGAAGAGGTTAAAATATTCTAGACATGTTGACTTGTCAGTGACTAGACAAATATTCAAGTTCAGAAACGAAATGATCAGTGGAATCTGTGGGTCTAGACTAACGTTCAGGAGAGACAACGCACTCAAGGTAAAAGTTTGTGGAACATTAATTTTTAGATAGCAATTGAAGCCATGGGAAGAGACAACATTGCTCAGTTTTTGTTTGTAAAGGATGTAAGATAGAAATAAAAAAATCCATCAAAGGGAGAGGATCTTCAAAATGACTAAGAAACAATAGCTATAGAGATTAAACTTCAAGAATTTGGTGTAGGGGAAGCCAAGGAAAGTTATAAAGAACAAGGAAGTATTCAATTGCGCTATATACTGCTGAAAGGTTAAATGGAAAGATGGAATCATATTCATCTGCTTAGCCTAACACTCTCCTTTTTTTCCTGTTACCTTAAAATGCATACTTATGCCTCCTCTGGACAGAAAATATTTTTCTCTTGTTGTTTTGTTTTGTTGTAAACTTCAAATGAATTATCTGTATGCGACATGGGTTGGCTGTGTCCCCACCCAAATCTCATCTTGATTTATACCTCTTATAATTTCCACATGTTATAGGAGGGACCCAGTGGGAGATTATTGAATCATCAGGGTGGTTTCCCCCATATTGTTCTCATGGTAGTGAATAAGTCTCACGAGATCTGATGGTTTTATAAGGGGAAACCCCTTTCACTTGGTTCTCATCCTTCTCTTTGCCTGCCAGTATGTAACATGTCCCTTTGCTCTTCCTTCATCTTCCAACCTGATTGTGAGGCCTCCCAGCCATGTGGAACTTTGAGTCCATTATACTTCTTTTTCTTTATAAATGACCCAGTCTCAGGTATGTCTTTATTAGCAGCATGAAATCAGACTAATACAACATGCTCTCTTTTCCATAATTGAGGCATTCCTGTATGCCAATTGAAATTGGGTTTTACTCATGCTATTTCTACAACTGACTTAAGAGGAGAGACCATGACCATAGGCACTAGGTAATTATTTACCAAAAAAAGTGCCTTTGTCATCAGTTATATAAAATCATGCTAAAACCCTGATATAAACTAAGTGATCCTCGACTATATGTTCTGTGAGGGCAGGAAATAAGTTTAGTTTCTCCACCATTGTAAGTCTCAGTACTAAACATTATAATTAACACAAATTAGATGCTTGAAATATATTTTTGATTGAATGAATGAATAAATAAAGTATCCATGTCAAAAACTAGAATTATCTGATATTTTTATTATAGTTCATAAAATGGAGATTTGGGATGCTGGAGAGAGAGTCACCTGAGATGCAAAAATAAATATTAAATGATCTTCTGAGAAAAAAATGAAGTTTTACACTAATTAGCAAAAATTAAAATTCTTCTGTCCAACTCTTAGATGTGTGCATGCATATATTACCCAACAAAAGTATTTACCTGCCTAAATTCTATTAGAGATTATTAGAAAATTTAAGAGAACCAAAAATAACTGAACAAGTGACAAATGGGACAACAAACAAAATCAGCACTGACAAGGGCAACGTAGTACAATGTGGAAGCAACAACTTCAATGACTCTTTCATGAAAATATGTTGTGAATTAATGGTAGGTCTTCAGTAAATCATTTCAGTCACTTTCTTTAAAGCAGTAGTTAGTAATCACCACAGAGAATGTTATCTCCTCTCCTTTTCTCTGCTCCAAACTATTATAGATAATAACACTATTGCCGCAATTATAATCATTGAGCTTTAGTTTTTCTTTCTTTTATAGTATGTCCTATTAAATATTCAGAGTACAGGTATATGCACGTTCAGAGTGGTCAAAACTACTATCTGCTACAACAGGGAGTAAAACTTGGAACCCCCAAGCTAGCCACCCCCACCTCCAACCAGTCACCCAGTTCCCCAAGCTTAAAACAATCTTAGAGGAGTCAATATTGGATGTGCACCTTAAGAAAAAAATCAAACGATGCCCAGAATGAGCCAGTTGCTAGACATAGAGGAATTAAACACCTTTTAGCCACAAGCAGCACAATAGCCAACCAGAATAGCTTAAACAATAAGTAAAATTATCTCCCACAACAAAAAGCCAAAGGTAGATTGTTCAGGGATTAGTCCAATGGTCCAGGGATCCAGACTTCCTATCTTCCTGCCCTGCCATTCCACTGGATTACTATTTTAGTTATTTGTTTTGTCTACTTATGCTGCAAGATGATTGCCGCAATTTCAGAAATCTCATGTAGATAAAATATTGCATAAGAGATCTATGTATCTCTGTCTTCCTCTCCTCTTCATTCTCCTCTCTCTCGACTCTTCTCCTTCTCTCTTTTGAGGAGATAAATATTTGCTCACAAGTTTTGTTGTCAAAGGGGTGGGTTATTCACTAGCTGCATACTCGGGTCAAGCTAAACCAACAAGGAGAGAGGGCAGTGAGAAGAGGGAGCCTGCAACAGTGCCAGTTGGATAGAATGCTTACAGCTAACACATGGAATTGTCTTTGCTTAACCTCATTTCTCCCTTTCAATCTTTCTCATCTGGCCTCATTGTATTTTACATAAGCCTAAAGGTAGTATTTTTATCTTACTTTTTTTTTTTTTTTGAGATGGAATCTTGCTCTCTCACTAGGCTAGAGTGCAGTGGCGCAATCTCAGCTCACTGCAACCTCCACCTCCTGGGTTCAAGTGATTCTCCTGCCTCAGCCTCCTGAGTAGCTGGGACTACAGGTACCCACCACAGTGCCTGGCTAATTTTTTTACTTTTAGTAGAGACGGAGTTTTACCATGTTGGCCAGGATGGTCTTGATCTCTTGATCTTGTGATCCGCCCGTGTTGGCCACCCAAAGTGCTGGGATTACAGGCGTTAGCCACCACCCCTGGCCTTGTTTCACATTTTGATGATGATTAGTATTAAAATTTCCCTTGGAAAAGTAGTCTGTCCCTTGGATTTTAGGCTTTATATTGATTACATTCACAAATAATGTATGAAAGTAAGAAGGCTCGATTTCACAAGCAAGATAGCTGGAGAAAAGCTATTCTTGTACATACAAAACTGATTTCTGCTGTTGGCTAAATGAACCATGAAAATTTTCAGTGTATTTAATAATATTTTATTTATAAAGTATCAAATATTTTTGGTAACAGGAAGTAAAAGCTTAATGTGTTTGAAATATAGAAAACACAAAATCTTATCTAGAGTCTTGCTATTTTAAACTAAGGACAAGAAAATTTACTCTATGTATTTGGCATACTAGCATTGCTGTAGCTGCTAAAAACTGAGGGCTCCCTCATTCCTGTTCTTAAAAGGATACAGTCTCTATAAAGCAGCAAGGTACAGTAACATAAGAAAAAAGATGACAAAAGTGTTCCACTTTCATCTGCTCCAGAGTCTTATAATTTTAGAATTTGAAAGTAACTGCTAGTCCTTCATTTCATAGACAAGAAAATAGAGACCTGAAGAAAGGATACTATATGCCCAGAATCACTTGATAACTAAGATACAGACCTGAAATTTTAAGAAGTTGTCTTACTGAAATATCTACTATTGTTCTACTTCAATACTGTATTTTACACTAATATTTAAGCAAACGTGTTGAACAATAAGAACACATGGACATAGGGAGGGGAGCACTACACACTGGGGTCTGTTGGGGGGGAAATAGGGGAGGGACAGTGAGAGGTGGGGAGTTAGGGAGAGATAGGATGGGGAGAAATGCCAGATATAGGTTAAGGGGAGGAAAGCAGCAAATCACACTGCCATGTGTGTACCTATGCAACAATCTTTCATGTTCTTCACATGTACCCCAAAACCTAAAATGCAATAAAAAATATATATATATAAAAAGAATTTTCTTAAACTAACATTTCAGTAAATTTAAGTAACATTTAAGTAAATTCTTAAATCTCAACCCAAAAACAAAAATGCTCATAAACCAAGGAATCTAGTTAACAAGCAGTTAATCGGAATAGCCTTTTTGTTTCCACCCTGACTACCAAATCTTAGTAAAAGATATTCACTTCCTTACTTGTCCTGTTAAAGTTGGATGAAGATCATTTAATATTTTTATAAGTTATTTCTGATATGGCAGCCCCTTGATAGGTTTATAATGAGCATTATAATGGTTTTAGAACCATAAGAAATGGTTCTGGGCTGGGTGCAGTGGCTCACACTTGTAATTGCAGCACTTCGGGAGGCTGAGGCAGGTGGATCACCTGAGGTCAGGAGTTCAAGACCAGCCTGGCCAACATGGTGAAACCTACTAAAAATACAAAAATTAGCTGGGCATAGTGGCACATGCCTGGAATTCCAGCCACTCAGGATGCTGAGGCAGGAGAATCACTTGAACCTGGGAGATGGAAGTTGCAGAGAGTGGAGATCGTGCCACTGAACTCCAGTGTGAGGGACGGAGCAAGACTCTCTATCAAAAAAAAAAAAAAAAAGTTCTAAAACAAACTTGGAGTTTATAAATATAAGCTGAATATTTCTTATTACTGGACCTATATCATTTCTTGGAAAATGATGACTTGATGAGTTTCATGTTTAAGTGGTTATTTCGTTTTTAAAACCAAGATTTGAGCTCTTTTTGTCCATATGGGCATCTTTGTGTTAAATAAGATGTCAAGTACAGGAAAAGAACTTCTAACTAAAATCTTTGTATCTTTTTATTTTTGTCTTTTTGTAATTTATAACATCTTGTAATTAATAATATCTGTTTATAAGAAATGGCAGATAAGTGATTAATAATTTGACGATATGAAAGATTTAGTCACTGTTGTACCTCTCTCATCTGATGATCCAAGACCTGCATTAAGAAAGGCGTCAGGAAGCATTCCAAGGGTTTGTTGAGGGTAAAAAGAGAGCCAAGATCACAAGCATCTCTTTAATTCTTCTGCCTTTAAAATTAAGCCACTTAGATGAACCTTGGGGGCATTCTTCTAAAAATGGAACAATTATTCTTTTACACATGTACCATCATTTTCCATGGTTCTTAGTGAGTCATGTGTGGAAATATTTAGGCTGATAGTTTCCAGGGTGGTGTACAGATTCAGAAATAATTTTCCTTTTCTAGTTTAACTCAGGGTTGTGTAGGGTCAGGTTGAGTGGGACAGGGTAAGACAGGACAGGACACACCAGAATATAAGAATATCTAAATAGAAAAGTATTTCAAAAGCTATGTTCACAAAAAGTGTTGAAAAACATTTTCTCAAAATACATAATTTTTTCAACAAATAATATTCAAAACTAGCATAAGTATACTTATTTTAAAATATTAATTCCTTGCTAAAAATTTTCCCTCCGTAATTTTGCTATAGAACTAATCTTAAAATTAATGGTGTCCTCTTCTTATTTTGGTTTCAACATATAAATAAAGTATAAGATGTACTGGTTTTGGACTAACTCCAGCATAAGATGAATAATCTTTCATTAACTATTCAGCATATCCCATCCTTTAGTGAAATGAAAGATGATCATATCTCATTTTCAACCTAGAGTTAATGTGACTAAACACCAATGTGACTAAAACATCAACATCAACTTAGGTGATTGAATGTCTACTGAGCTTTGATATTACTCAAGTTATAAGTTCTGCAAACTTTGGTGTTCTTTCTAGGATGGTGTCTCAAATAAACTCAACAGGATTCATTGATGTAGAACTTCCATTAGATCTATCTTTGGAAGTTTTGTTCTACTTCATAGAAGTTTTAATTTTCCATTTCTAAAAACATGCTAACTTAGTAGTTTGCTCTGTGTATAGTGGTGTGTTACATATATTTTCTAGTTGTATAGTTATATTTATCTATCTATGCTTGTTATTTTGTTGTCCTGTATTTCCTGGGTGCTAAAACATTGTTGATTTCTAGATGTATTATTAATAACAACTTTGGTAAAAAAAATACTATCCTTAATTTTAAGATATTTCCCTTTAAAGAACCTACAAAATTCATTTTAGAGTGAATCTTAGTAAAAGGCCATATGCATGACTGTGTCTCCCCATCTCATCTCCATCCCTGAAATAATTTACTTCTGAAACAATGCTGGAAATTCCTGGCAATGTAAATAAAAAATTAGTCTCATTTGAAAATTCAAGTAACAACTCATTCCCTAGAAAAGAAAAAGTTATTCTCTTATAAGAGATATTGACAGCTCTGAAGCCAAAGATTGATAACAATCTAGGTTAATAATACTTTTATCAATAATTTGATGAGATTAGAAGGTTTTGAGGCCAGTACTATGGGCACGTTAGGGTTGGTTTTCTATCTTTGTACTTGCTCTGAAATAAAAACTAATTGGTAGCTGTCTTTACTACTCTTTTATAATTTAGGTGGAGATTAAAAGAGAAAATAAAATCTCAGAAGCAGTAAAGTTTTATTTGCCACTGTCAGTAATATTCCCTGATGATGTTTCCCCCCAAGAGGGAAAAGCCAGCCATATTGTTCATGTAATCTGATGCAACTGTGTTCTCACTGTTTCAAGACATTGCCTCAAACACATTTCCTCTGTGATCTGTTGATCTAACAACATAGCACAAGAAAGTATTGTAACTGTTGATACGGACCTGGTAAGATGCTTCATGTACATAAATACTTTCAGTTTATGCAGATAATATTTAATATTCTATTTTATACCATAAACATTTTCAGTAGTATTAGAGCTAGAATGAACTTCCAAAACCAAGAGGCCCAATCACTTCTAATTTCAGCAGAAGCCAAGGTCTGACAAGCTCAGTGACTTTTACAAGGCTAAATTCAATCAATTCCTGGAACCACAACTTTCTCACCAAAATACTATCTTTGGACACTATTCCAGTTAGGGATTTTAATTGAAAGCAACAGAAACCATATGGTATAGCACACAGAAACAATAGAAGTCACAGAACTAGGCACACAAAAGGAAAGGAACAAGAGCAGTTCTGGTGATCTGAATCAGATGCTCCCCTGGGGATGTAAAAACACCTATCAATTTTTGTCTTGGTGCCTCAGTTCAAGTTTATAATTCCAGGGATACATTTCTTGAAATTTACTAAAATTGGGAAGGGCACATTTTTTGACAATTGGCACTACAACAGTATCTCACAGTAAAGGTATTAGCCTCAACCAACCCTCCCCGCCACAAAACAGCAAAAACACCACCAGGTGCAGATAGCTGAAGAAGGAAGAAGGTAGACTGGTTAAGCCAAAACATTTGTCTAAAAGTTAATCAAAAGCACAACAGTTAATCTTACATTATCCTCATAAAGTATTTCAGATAGTTATTATTACTAAACTTAAGGATAAGGGCTCTGAGGGAAAAGGGGTTAAGAAGCTAGAAAAATTATCAGGAACAAAAGAGTTATTCCAACTTTTAAAAAAGATATTTAGTGGGTACAAGTGCAGATTTCTTCCATGCCTGTTTTGAGTACTGGTGAAATTTGGGCCTTCAGTGTACCCATCACCCAAACAGTGAACATTATACATCATAGGTAGTTTTCCAACTTTCATTTTGATGCTCTTTCCAGCATACAATTGAGGTTAAAATACACAATAATCATGGCATAATTTGTAGGTACAATTCAGATTCTTCCCATAAAAACTAGAACAGAGGGGGGAATTTTTAATTAATACAATAAAATCTATATTACAGAAATGCCTATTTTAGAATATTTATTTATATCACTGTAAATTGTATCAATGTGATTTATATCATTATAATTAATAGCAGTATAACTAAAATTTTTCTCGGGTGGTTGAACAAGGCCCAGAAATAATGTCTTATATTACTAAAAAAGAGTAATGAGCATCTTGCTAATAACTTTTCAAAACAGCTAAACTTTTGGAAGAATGGTATATTCTAGGTACTAAAGCACTTTGCGCATATTAACCCATTATCACACACAATAATTATGTGATGCAGGCTCCATCAGAACCACCGTTTCATGAATGAAGGAGTTGAAATACTAAGAAATAGGTATAATCATTATCACTGTTCTATAGGTAAGGAAATTAAGATCACTCAGATAATAGTTTAAAAAGTACGGGTAATGATACTGATAATAATTTTCAGCCTGACAGATGTTTTAAGTGCCAGTATATTTTCTTTATCAATCAAAATTATTCCAAAACTCTTATTAAGACTGATATTTTGTTCAGCAATCCATTTCTTTGAGTGACAAGAATAAGTAAACTTCAGCCAATTTCTTTTGGAAATTGTCCCAAATCAAGAATTAGTAAGGTCTGAGCTAATAAAGTATCATTGCATTTGTAAGCACCATCTAAAGGACCAGCAGCACCAGAGCATACATAAGAATTGATCACAGCTAATATACTCTTGGCCAATGTTATAAAACAGTTCAAAGAAGGAGTACTCTTGCCAACAAAATTGCTTCTGGTTAACATAACAGAATTTCTTTAAATACCACTGAGTCATCTCTTAAGAGATTGTTTCATATGAGTCATCCTGGATAATAAATCACAACATCCTTAACAAAATTTTGAATCAGGTCTAAGGGCAATGGTGTGCTCTCCTGAAAACTTGCATCTAAGTAGGACAGAGAAAAAACAGCTGTGAACTGTCATTCACTGGAGCTAACAAGGGTTGAATTAGTAGAATATCATATTTTTTGGAAAACATTTAGGAAATAAACTGCCTTTGCATAATGTCTGTTTTTTTTAAGGTAATGTTGAAAGTTGCAGAATTTAATGACCCCCAAGCTATGCTTCTTGGAATAGTACCCTTATGCGTAGGATCTTCATGGTCAATAGTCTTTGGTTGCAAACCATTAGCCATCAAATAAAGGACTGAATACAAATTATATATTTATCATGGTGCTGGTGCTACTAGCGATGCAAAGAACATGACTGCTTGCCACAAATATCTCATCTCACTCATCAAAAGTTTCCAAGTATGTAACTGGGAAGGCTGAATTTCAGCTAGTATCACTGGTAAAGACTATTTCCAGCCTTTCCTTCTGAAGGGCCCACTTTTCACACACAGGCTTTTGGAATTCAACCTGCTTATCTTCTCTGTATTTAAGAATACTAGCCACCATTAAGAGACAGGTGGAGGACATCAATAAATAATATACAATATTTGTTCATTGGGGCAATTTAGTTTCTTACTCCTAACAGTCCTGAAATATCACAGTAGAAACTATCAAGAGTTAAAGAAAATATAATTAAAGAAATGAATATCATTATTTTCATGATATTATAACAAAGCATTTTTCTAGTAATTCCAGCCAACTTTAAAATAATGACTTTCTCTGCCAAAAGATACTCTTCCTCCATAGTTACAAATATTTTAATGTAAAATACGTTGTGTAATTTCTCTAAGTGCCAAAAGCCTAGAAACTTATCTCTCTCTCTTTTTAGTCCTTAAGCCCTCATACTGGTCTTGATATATAGTAGATTTTTACAAATATATATGCTGAATAAATGAATAAAAATAGGAATACGTGGACACAACTAATTATGCATAAGTAAAACATTTCAGCATTGCAAAATTGTTATGCCTAGGCAAGTATCTAGTGCACAGAGGGAATGGTTATGTTTTAACTCTCACCCACTCCATCTCAAGTAAATCTACTCTCCAACAGAAATTGCTGAATGGCTAGGAAGCCACCCATGTTACTGAACTGCTTCATTATAACACTTAAATGTCCCTGTCTTTTCCTCAACAACCAAAATTTATTATAGGCAATAACACATTCACCTAGGATAGTAAACCCATGCCATGGAGAAAGAATCAGTGGAGAACACATCCATCTTTTCTTCTTTACCTGTAAGTTAGTTAGAGAAATCAGATATCTAAATTTGTAGTTTTCGAATGATGTTCCATGGACCCCTGGGGGCTGACTTAGCAAGTTAGGGAAAACCTGAGTAGATGGCATGTGGGCATTTCACCATTACAATCCCTCTCCACCAAATTTAAAAAGTAAAATCCATTTTTAATCCTTTATATATAACAGTCTAGGTAAAATTGCCTTTGGGGGAAAAAAAGTAAAAAGTTGAGATCACCCATCTAAATGAGTATTGTTTCCTTTAAAGCAGCAAAGTTCAACAATTATATATTTATTGCACGGTTGAAGCTGTGCCAAATATTTTGGACACTTCTCTGGAAAGTGATGTTAGACAGGTTGGACCAAACTTTTGAGTTTCTTTGTAGGAAAACCTTTGAGTCTTAAAGTTGACAGACTTACAAAGCAGTCAATTTATTCAGACTAGTTCTGAAGCTCATGGTAAGAGATTAAGCCACATAATTCATATCCTGTTTGGTCAAATGTGACCACAAAGCAATGAGATGTGCAATGTTCATGTGGACAAGGGCAAAGGAAGTGTTGGAAAATGGAATGAGTGTCATTCAGCTCACTCATACATCTGTGTGCAAATCGAAATCTTGAAAGAACTGGAAAGTTTGGTTATAAAGTTTATATATCCAAATTATACCAAGTCTTCTGCTAATTTAACATATTAGAGAGGAAAACAAAGACCGACAGAAAGTTCTCTATTATTTTTTCTAGAATCAGAAAGTACTTAGCTATCCTTTGTTAGTCACCCTTTTACTATAAAGTTCATAAATTCATACACTTTCTTGAAGGGCCCTTAAGATCCACCACTTCCTACCAACTAAATTTTTGAACTTTACTGTCCATGTTGAAGACCATGACTAATTACCTTCCAATATAAAATCAAAATGAATAAGAAGGGTTATTACATGTTTGGTGCCAGTCTCTCTGGAATTTCCAACAAATTAGAGATAATTTTTAATAATAGGAAAGTTAATTGATATGCACAAAAAGCATTTCAACTATTAGCTTTGATTTATTAATAATGTGTATTATTAGTAGCTCTGACTTCTTGAGTTCCTACTCAATGTCATATAATGGGTCTTTACACACATTGTGCCATTCAATCCACATGAAAACCTTGCCCACAGTTTCATGGCTTATAAGTGGTTGGGACTGACTGAACCTATCCACATTCTCTCCTTATTCAGGTCTCTGCCCAAATCTTGCATTCCTACCCTCTGAGATTCTCTATCATAAACTTGTTTTGTTTTCCATCATAGCACTCATCTCACCTAATAAATTATAAATAGATTCCTCTTCTCACACCTCCAGACTATAAAAGCAGTTTTTAAAAAAATTTTTTTTGCTTCCTACTGAATTTACAGGGCAATGTAACAGTGCCTGGCCCATAATAGGTCCTCAGTAAGAATCCATTAAATAAATGAAAAGATAAATCAATTAATGTTTGACAAATGAATGAGTAAAAGAGAAAATAGACACAGATACTTCCCTTTTTTAATCCCAGGTGCTTTTACTACACCATACTGCTTCATAATATCAGATGTTTTATTATTTATAGAGGCAACAAATTCACTTCCATCTACTATCTTGAAATCTTTATTCCCAAATCATTGTCCATTCTGTTATTAACACAGGGCAGGAAACCTGGATCTCTAACTGGAGGCTGCAGGATAGAATTGAGGGCAGCAGTGAGGTTCAGTAGGTGTAGAAAGACACAACAAAAATTGGGGAGCCAGCTGTCCCCTGAGGAATCCTCATATGTCTTAGAACTGGACAAATACCAAGGAAGCTTGCCACCCCAGAACAAGAGCAGGGTCTGGGTGAAGAGACTGGAAAGTACTCTGTGGTAGGCAAGAAAGGCAGAAGTAAGCAAAGTCTTCAAACTCACCAGTGGGATTTTAATCCACCCAATAGATGGCAAGCCAGGTTATCCATTGTTTCCTTCATTTCCAAGAAACAGAGATGGGCATAGAGGGAAAAATTAAGAGACGTTTAAGTAGCATAAGAACAATTTTAGAAGACAACAAAGAGAAAAACTTTTAACGGAGGAAAATGAACTAAAAGGTAGAAACAGTACAGAAATGTAAAACAAGTTTCATGAAAGTAAAATACACTTACACCGAAAAAGGAACATATTTAAAGCATGCAGCAAGATGATCAGATAATATTTCCAAAATGGAAGTAAGATTTTGAAACAAACAATTCAGTGCAGCAAGACAATCAGATATTTCTCAAATTGAGGTAAGATTTTTGAAACAAATAATTCAATGGAGTAGCAGAATAAATATATCCAAAACTACACTACTTAACTGGAATATTGGGTTATGGAACTCTCCCAGAAGGCATGAGAAAAATATAAAGTAGAAGAAAAACATAAAAAAAAAAGAAGACAAGAATTTTTGAAAACAGAATAGAAGTGTTGAAATCTATTTAGCTGGAAAACTAAAAGAGAAAATGAAGTTCAGAAAGAGGATTAACAACCTGGTGAAATTATAACCAAGAACCTTTTCAAAACCAAAGGAGGATTTACTCTCACTCTGAAAGGACTCTGTGGCAGAGGAAATTTTCTGCTTGTACCAACCTGTTCCACTGACCACCTGGGCATACAGGAAGATTACATTTTTCATTGTTTCTTTGCATCAAGGTGGAGTTAAATGACTAATTCTAAACCTAAGGAGACTAAGTATCTGAATGATCATGTGAACAACTACAACACATCGCTCTCAAATTAGAATTAGCAGAAAATTTTTCATAAATAGAAAATATTTAAATATCACAACCAATGAGCATATTCTTGTGAGCTTGTATATGTGGAGACATTATGAGGGGAGAGGGACAAAGAAATTTAAAGCAAAGAAAAAACAGGCCTACTCTTTTGCTCCCACTCTCACCATGTGACACAGCTGTTCCTCCCTTGCCTTCTGCCATAATTGTTAAGTTTCCTGAGGCCCTTACTTGAAGCATATGTTAATGCTATGTTTCCTCTACAGTCCGCAGAACTGTCAATCTTAAACCTCTTTTCCTACAATTTTTTTTAAAAAAGAAAAACCCAGACCAATATTCCCTGAACAAAGTTTATTCTTAGGTATACAAGAAACATTCTTTAAAAATCCATATGTAACATGCACAAATAATGTGCCCAAAAAAATCCATATCTTACAGGTTATATATACTCAAACCACAGTGCAAAAACATCAGAGGTAAGTTTTTAAAAATAGCGTTAAAACAACCAAAGGCATAGAAATTTCTAAAATATATATACCACTGATGTAGTGAGGAAATAATCTAATTGTTGCTTGACAATGAAGTATTACATTTCAAAATATGTGAGATACAATTAAAACAAAAACTTTAAAAAAAATTTTTGCTATAAATAACAAAGATTGAAAATAAATGAGTAAAAAACCCAAGATGCAAGAGAAATTAAATGAAACTCATGAAGATGCAAAAAGGCAAAATAGTAAATGTAAGAAATTCAAGAAAAAGAAATAACACAGTAAACTCAAAGAAACCAAAAAGAAAAAAATAATAATAAAATGTCATGAATAAATAAAATAAGGAAAAAATAGAAATAATAAGCAGAAGCTTGGTCTTTGAAGATTTCTGACAGGTCAGATCAAAAAGAAATAGTAAAACTAGAACAAAGTACAAAATAGCTAATATAAAGGATATCTTTAAATTGATGAATACTGTGAAAAACTATGCAATACACTTGAAAATCAGTAAAATAAAAAGTCTGAGGAAAAAACATGAACATCAATATAGTACTCAATTATTAATAGAAAACTTGAAAAAAGTAATGCAATTTAAGAAATTAGTGCTTTTTATTCAAGCCACCATCACCCCTAGAAAAAAGCCTGAACTCAGCAATTGCAAAGTAAATGCTACAAACATTTGAAGAACAATATCTCCTAATGTATATAAATCATTTTATAAAATAATAAAAAAACTTTTAAAACTAATATTATCTTCATTTTTCTACTTTTATTTTAGATTCAGGAGGTATATTTACAGGTTTGTGACATGAGTATATTGTTTGACACAGGTTTGCAGTGTGAATGATCCCATCATTCAGAAAATAAGCATAGTACATCGTTCCTGATATGGTTGGCTCTGTGTCCCCACTCAAATCTCATTTCAAATTGTACTCTCCATAATCCCCCTGTGTCCAGGGAGGGATCAGGTAAGAGGTAACTGAATCTCAGGGGCAGTTTCCCCCATGCTGCTGTTTTCATCATAGTTAGTTCTCATGACATCTGATGGTTTCATAAGGCAGTTTTCCCTGTTCTTGCTAGCTCTCTCTCTCTGACCTGCCACCATGTAAGATACACCTGCTTCCCCTTCCACCATGATTGTAAGTTTCTCCAGGCCTCCCCACCTATAAGAGTCAATTAACCCTCTTTATAAACTATCCAGTTAACTGTGATTCAATTAACCCTCTTTCTTTATAAAGTATCCAGTCTCAGGGAAGTTTGAAAACAGACTAATAATAGTACCCAATAACTGGTTCTTCAGCCCTGCTCCCCTCCATCCTTCCCCACCTCTCAGAGTCCCCATTGTCTATAGTTCCCATTTTCATATCCATGAGTACCCAATGCTTAGCTCTCACATATAAATGAGAATATGTGGTATTTGGTGTTCAGTTCCTACATTAATTTGCTTACAATAATGGTCTCCAGCTGCATACATATTGCTTCAAAGGACGTGATTTCACTTTTTAATGGCTGCATACATATTGTATATATACCAAGTTTTCTTTATCCAATCCACCATTGATGGGCATCTAGGTTTATTCTAAGTATTTGCAATTGTAAATAGTGCTACAATAAATATACAAGTGCATGGGTCTTCTTGATAGAACAATTTATATTTGTTTGAATGTAAATACAGTAATGGGATTGCTGGGTCAAATGATAATTCTGTTTTAAGTTCTTGGAGAAATCTCTAAACTGCTTTTCGCTGGGGCTAAAGTAGTTTACATTCTCATAAGCAGCATATAAAGGTTCCCTTTTCTCCACAACCTCACCAGTATCTGTTGTGTTTGGCTTTTTAATAACGTAGTTCTGATATGCGAGATGATATCTCACTGTGGTTTTGATTTGCATTTCTCTGATGATTACTGACATTGGGTATTTTTTCATATGTTTGTGGATTGCTTGCTTGACTTCTTTTGAGAAATGTCTGTTCATGTCTTTTGTATATTTTTTAATAAAGTTATTTGGCATTTTTTTGTTTGTGGAATTAAATTCCTTATAGATTCTGTATACTGGATTTTTGTTGGATGCATAATTTTCAAATATTTCCCCCATTACATAGATTATCTGTTTGTTGATAATTTATTTTCTGTGTAGAAGCTCTTTAGTTTAATTAGGTTCCACTTGTCATTTTTTCTTGGTTTTTTCTTTCTTTTTTTTTTTGCAATTGCTTTTGAGGACTTAATCATAAATTTTTTTTGACAAGGCTAATGTTCAGAATAATATTTTCTAGATTTTTTCTAAGATTCTTATAGTTTGAGGTCTTACATTTAAATCTTTAATTCATTTTTAGTCGATTTTTGTATGTGGTGAAAAATAGAGCGTCAAGTTTTCTTCTTCCGCCTGTGGCTAGCCAGCTATGCCACCAACATTTATTGAATAGGGAGTCTTTTCCGCATTGATTATTTTTGTAAACTTCATTGAAGATCAACTGTAGCTGTGCAACCTTATTGCTGGGTTCTCTAACCTATTCCATTGGTCTATGTGTTTGTTTTTGTACCAGTACCATGCTCTGAAACTAATATAATCTTGATACAAAAAAAAATCAAAGAATACTAATAGAACATCACAGATCATTTCCACTTGCAAAATAAGATAAAAAATAATACTAAATAAAAATGCTAGGTCACTGAATTCAAAAATATATTGGAAAACAAGAAGTCATATCAAGGAGTACCTGTCCCAAAATAGATTTCTCATATATCTAAAAATGTTCTGCATAATATTAATAGAATATAGGAGAGGAAAAGTTCATGGCAATCATAGTAGACAGAGAAATCATATATTAATTTTATATATTAATAACCAAAGCTCTCAGAAAATTTGGAGAAAAATGAAATTTGCAAAGCCTGATTTAAGTTACTAGAAAGAAGTCTCTAATAATCATATTTAAGAAAAAAATTATAATAATTTCCATTAAAATCAAGAACAAAATCATTGCAACACTGAAAGTCCTCTTCAGAGCATACGAATAATATTCAAGACACAAAGCGAAGAAATAATTTTGATATTATTTGTATGCAATATGACTATTCACGTAGAATATCTATCATGACCAAAAGAAAATTTATAAAGGATGGACATGGCTCACCTCTGTAGTCCCAGCACTTTGGAAGGCTGAGTTGGGCAGATCACTTGAGCTCGGGAGTTCAATACCAACCTGGGCAACATGGCAAAACCCTATACCTACAAAACATACAAAAATTAGTCAGGTGTGGTGGTGCATGGCTGTAGTCCCAGCTATGCATGAGGCTGAGGTAGGATGTTCCCTTAAGTCTGAGGGGTGGAGGTTGCAGTGAGCCGAGATTTGCACCACTGCCCACTAGCGTGGATGACAGAGCAAGACCCTGTTACAAAATTAAAAATTATAAAAATTTATAATGAGTTAGCAAGAATGCAAGATCCAAAATTTAAAAATCAGTAGCATTATTCTATAGCAGAAATAATTAATTATAAAATGTAATTTTTAAAGATATGTTTTAATAATAAAAAAATAATAATTTAACACTATCTTTTATAGAAAATATTTAAGGTATAAAATGACCTTCACTAAAGAATCTTTTACAAAAGACCCAAAAAGACCATGTTTACTGATAAGAGAACATTACATCATAAATAGGTTAATTCTCCCCAAATTACACAATTTGTATAAGTGTAATAAATTTTTAAGAATATCTCTGTAATAATTCTACCTAGGATTTATGGAAGTATGAGCTCTGATAATACATAGGACAAAATTTTTTAAGGACAAAAAGAGGTGAATCCCCCTGTTTAAAACAGTTCAAAAGACAGTAACTAAAACAAATATACTGGCACAAGAACAGATAAAGAGAACAACATTAAAACTTAATAAATGGTAAAGACGGCAAATAAATTGGGAAAGAATATTTAATGATGTTGGGAATATTTTAGTACTTTCTGAAGAGGAAAAAGAAAGATCCCCAGCTCCTACCATATAATAAATAAATTCTTGATAGTGGCCTAAGTTGAAAGGTAAAACTCTATAAGAAAGCAGGAGAATGTTTGAATAATTTTTTTTTTTTTTGAGATAGAGTATTGCTCTGTCACCCAGGCTGGAGTGCAGTGGCACGATCTTGGCTCACTGCAACCTCCGCCTCCTAGGTTTAAGTGATTCTCCTGCCTCACCCTCCCAAGTAGCTGGAACTACAGGCACATGCCACCATATCCAGCTAATTTTTGTATTTTTAGTAGAAACGGGGTTTCACTATGTTGGCCAGGCTTGTCTCAAACTCTTGACCTCAAGCGATCTGCCCACGTCAGCCTCCCAAAGTGCTGGGATCACAGGCATTAGCCACCACACCCAGCCGGGAAATATTTTTTTAAAGGACTAGAAGCACATATCAAATGTAAGTTTAAAAGTTCATAGTTTCACGAACTCACGATTAAAATGTCCTCTAGTAATATATAATGTAGACAATGTAAACAGACAGATGAGTAAAAATCTTAAAGGAGCTGCCCACCCTATGAATTACCCAAAGAAATAACAATATTCATAATAAACATCATGTCCATAAATTAGCAGGAGCAAATCAGGAAATCCAATTGAAAATTGCAAAACAAAAAAACAAATATGTGATGCAGAGAAGGGGAAAGCAACAAATGGCTAATAATTGCAACAAGCAATATTCAATCTCACAAATAAGAGAAATCTGAAAGAGAATAACAATGTCTCCTTTTGTTTCTCTAAATAGGTAGAAATTACATATTAAATAGCTGATATTAGAGAATATCTATGAAATCTTGCCTCTGCCCTGATGATAGTACTGCAAATATGTGTACATATTTTCAGTACAATCTTGTAGGGCTTAGTAAAATAACACATGCATTTAATTTCTTACACAACAATCCAGTCTAGGCATATATGCCAGAGGAACACTTACGTAAGTACACAGGGAACAGGAAACCGTGAGAGAAAGTTAATAAATAATATGTGTTATATTCATAAAGTAAAAGGCAAAGAGTCAAAGGGAATAAAATTAATCTACATATAGTAACTACTACTTCAGGAACAACTTCTTGAGAGAAAAAAAGAAATGGAATAGTTTAGCATATTCTATAAATGTTTATTAATAGTAATATTACATAACCTTAAATAAATAAATAAAGCTTCCAATAGTCAGACAACATTTACTATGGCTGACATATGAATTTTTTCTATCAAAAGAATATTTAAAACTAGATTACTTCTAAGAGTCATATTCGTTTAAGCACTAAATGCCTAAGTGCTAGTTCATTGGAAATACAGGATATCTTGAAGCATCATATCAAAGTTTTCCTGATGTTTTCTATGACAAGAACCTTGAATGATCATGACACTCAAGGATCAGAATCACTGAAGAAAATGCTGTTTGTTGTGGTACAAATTTGCAGATATCTAAAGGATAATTTTCTATATAACAAAGCTTTCTGATATGCAATGAAAACAAGCATCAGATTCTGTCTAATAAAAAACTGCCTTACTCTCTGCTTTCTTAAATAAAGGAAGGACAATGTATGGAATTTAAAATTCATTATTAACTTGTACTCTATCAGCCAGTAAGACGATAATAGGTCCACTTACTACTGCTCAGTAGAACCCTACCTCTTTCTCACAGACTTAGTTATAATTCTTCTTTTTCTTCTCTCTCTGTTTCTTTCTCTTTGACTCCTGGATCTTATGACTCTTTTTCATTCTCTGAACATTCTCTCATGGTCCTTAGCTTTTGTTTCAGATGAGTCAGCTTTCACAGCCACCAACAGTCAACTTGCTCAGCAAACAATATAATCAGATTGTCCTGGGGAGACTGATACCATGTTTGGGCCTTCTCTAGGGAAGCAGCCATACAGCGCATGAGAAGTGGAGTCAGAAAAAAAATGGCCACTTCAGTTCTGCAACGTCAGAGTTCAACAATAAACGCAAGCAAATTGATTAGCTTTCTTAAAGCTTCAATATTATTTCATCTTTAAAAAGGGACTAACAAGAAGGCAGAGTAAGATAGCAAAATAGAACTCTCCAGCAATCATCCCCCACAGAAACATCAATTTGAACAACCATCCATGCAAAAAATACCTTCATAAGAGCTAATAAATTCAGGTAGAGATGACAGTATCTGGTTATAGCATAATAATAAAAGAGAAATTGAAAAGTGTAAGAAAGAAAATTTTACTTTCCCACATCTAAAAGTCTGAAAACAGAACTACCACATGATCCAGCAATACCACTGCTGGATCTATAACCAAAGGAAATGAAATTGGTATGTCAAAGAGATAACTGCAACCCCATCTTTATTGCAAATACAGCACATTCACAATAGCCAAGACATGGAACCAAACTAAGGGTCCATCAACAGATGAATGGATAAAGAAAATGTGGTATAAATATACAATGGAATACTATTTGGCCATACAATGAAGGAAATCCTGTGTTTTGCAACAACATGGATGAACGTGGAGGACATGTTAAGTGAAATAAATCAGACACATAAAAACAAATACCGTATTATCTAACTCATATATAGAATCTTTAAAAATTGATCTCATAGGAATACAAAGTAGAATAATAATTACCAGAGGCTGGGAAGGTTCAGGGTAGAGAGAGGCGTTTGTGAATATGTGAAAGGATAAAACATTACAGTTAGATAGGAAGAATAATTTCACGAGAGCTATTGTAAAGCATGGTGACTATAGTTTATGATGGCATATTATACTATTGAAAAATGCTTGCCAGGCACAGAGGCTTACTCTGCAATCCCAGCACTTTGGAAGGCCAACATGAGAAAATTACTTGAGGTCAGTAGTTAGAGATCAGCCTGGGCAACATGCTAAGTCCCTATCTCTACAGAATATTCAACAATTAGCTGGGCGTGACGGTATCTGTCTGTAGTCCCAGCTACCCAGCTGGCTGAAGTGAGAGAATAGCTTGAGCCCAAGAGTTCAAGGTTGCAGCGAGCTATGATCACACCACTGCACTCCAGCCTGGATGACAGAATGAGACCCCACTTGTCCCCCCACCAAAAAAATTATTCAAAAAAAAAGAAAGAAAAATGCCAAGAGAATGTATGTTAAGTATTCACATCAGGAAAATAACTATGTGAGGTAATGCATATGTTAATTATCTAAATTTAACCATTCCACAATTTAGATACTTCAAAACATCATGTTGTACACAATAGATACACACAATTTCATCTAGCAATTAAAAAATTTATAAAGTATAAAAAGAAAAAAATAAAAGGAACAAATAATAACACCTCCCTGTAAAGTGCTTATCTCAGTGCCTAGTTTATAAAATACTTAATATTTATTTTTAGTATTATTCTTCCCCATAATTTTTATAATTATTTTCAAATGTTCTTTATAATCTACCAGCTATGCTGTCTTTTTCTGAGTTCTATAATGTTTTACATTTTTGAAATAACCAGAAAACTGACTGTAGTAGGGTTCTCTGGAGGGACAGAAATAATAGGACATATGTACAAATGAAAGGAAGTTAATTAAGGAGCATTGACTCACATGATCACAAGGTAAAGTCCCACAATAGTCCATCTGCAAGTTGAGGAGCAATGAAGCCAGTGGTGGATAAGTCCAAGTCCCAAAACCTCAAAAGTAGGGGACCCGACAGTGCAGCCTTCAGTCTGCGGCCCCTGGCAAACCACTGGTATAAGTCCAAGAATCCAGGAGTGTGGGTCTGCCTCTCCTAGTCCACTGACTCAAATGTTAACTTCTTCCTTTGGCAACAGCCTCACAGACACACCCAGGAACAACAGTTTGCATCCTTTACTCCAATCAACTTACACTCAATTTTTTTTGTTTTCGTTTTGAGACAGAGTCTTGCTCTGTCACCCAGGCCAGAGTGCAGTGGCGTGATCTTGGCTCACTGTAAACCTTTGCCTCCTGGGTTCAAGAGATTCTTGTGCCTCAGCCTACCAAGTAGATGAGATTATAGGCATGTGCCACTACACAGAGCTAATTTTTGTAGTTTTAGTAGAGAGGGGGGTTTCACCATGTTGGCCAGGCTGGTCTCGAACTCCTGGCCTCAAGTGATCTGTCCATGTCGGCCTCCCAAAGCACTGGGATTACAGGCATGAGCCACCACACCTGGTCAAAGTTGACATTCAACCACCACATTGACCAACCAATCATCTAAATTCAAATGTTGTAGATGTTTGAGATGTTGGTTTTTAGCCCTAAACTTCAAAATCCTCTTATATCTCTCAATAAAATAAGAAAATGTATACTTACCTTAAACTTCAAGTTGTCTGTCCTCTAAAATATGTTAAATAACATGAATAAAAAATGTATAACTATATAAATAAAGTACTATACTACCCAGATATCACTAGGATGACCATTTTATAATTTGGGGGATTATACAAAAATCTTAGTCTATGGTCTTTTAAAGCTTTACTGCAGTAAGTTATGTATGTATTTATCCCAGATGAACATTCATGACTATTTTTATTCTTAGAATGACATCTTCTATATAACACTTGAAAAAAAATGATATTACAGGATGCAGAATTGGGTTTAGAAAGAAATTGTAGTGATTTGCAAAACTGGCAAGTCGAGCCATCTTCAACTTAAACCCTGGCTCAAACTGAAGTTTATTTCTTCTATGTATAATATTTAGGATTGCACAGAGGAGAAAATTTGGTGCGATTTTCATCAGACAATGCCGATCTATTGTTCAGAAAGAAATTAAAATTAACTAAAATTCTAATAAAAAATTTCCAGACATCGAAAGTTCAAAATACCTTTCTCCAACATTTAACTTCATAAGAAAACAATATTTCTCCAAAAGTTCGTATTTGAGTGCCAATAGAACAAAGGTCATAGATATACCAGCAGAAAGAAGATTAAAACCAGATAAAGATAGATGGCACTCTATGTGTACGTCAAGTTTCATTTATCGTGATACTCCGGGTGCAATTTTGAGGAAACATGCCCTAATTAAATGCCAACACATTACTGGTGATAGAAGTGGAAGAAACAAGTTTACAGGGCTTGTTTTAGAGCTGGTCTTTTCAAAAGCCAATCTAACACAAGGGTTTATGTGTGAGTACTTTATTTGTGAATGTAATCCCAGAAAGCGAGAGTGAGGGACAAGAATAAAATAGTGAAGTAAAAAAATCAAGCCAATAAATGTATGTAGTTGTCTCCGCTACAGGGAACTGGTTGCTCCATCCCTCAATTGCCACCCGAGAAGGTTAAAAATGTATCTAGCCACTATCTGTCCAATGGAAAAAAAAGAGTTCCCATCCCCCAAATTTTTATTTGCACACACACAAATAGAACGTGGTCCCCATTGGTCACCCATGATGTGGTATCAGATAATTCCTAGACCATGAATGGAAGCACTCTGCTCAAACCCAACCAATGCTCCAAGATGGAGCAGGATGCTGTCAGGTTCACTTTCATAAAGATGCTGGAAGCCTGTGCAGAACTGGTTGGTGCAGCAGTGGTTGTAATAGAGAGTATAATTGTACTCTCAGTAGATTTTAGATGACTCACAAATGGTGTCCCTTAATCATAATCCATAGAGAAAATAGATGACTTTTCCATAAAAAATAATTACTTTCCTGATCTGTCAGTTAGCCAGCAGAATGGTTGCCAGGAACACAGTGTTATAGATATACTGGACATTCTGTACCTGAGGCAGAGGGGACATGGTTGGGATGTAATCTCCTGCTCTTACAATTTTATTATTATTATTGCTTTGAGAAATTATCAGCACAATGAATTTAGTTCTCCAGTCATTAATTCAACAAAACAAAACTTCAAGGAACTTCGTTAAATTATATTTTAGTCTGAGGTTTTTTTCCACATGTTAATTTATTAAATGATATCACATTTTCATTTAAACGCTCTTCTGTGTTGTTAATTCAAATCAACATATCTGATAGAAAGGAGTCTGTGTCAATTTCATTTCTGAGCAACTCAGCAGCTTGAAGCAAAGTAATAACTCTTACCAAGAATAAAAATTAAATACATAAAAAGTAAAACAAAACCAAATAGCAATCCCCAATGCCTGTTTCATAATTAATATAAACGAAAACATGTTTAATCTGCTCTCAAATGTAAATGACACCAACAGCATATTCATCGCTCACAAATGCAATTTGTGAAATAATTTTGCAACAATGAAAGATGAAAGCAAGTTTATTACACTATATATTTCAGAAAGAATAACTGGCTATAGTTTTAAGAAAGGAAATCTAGAAGACTTAAGTTACAATGGGAGAAATGCAATCAATTGAGCTTCTAAAAAAATATATACCAGTAACACTACTATGTTTCATGATATCTTTTAAAAGTCTGTTTTTTAAAATTACACTTCAAGTTCTGGGATACATGTGTACAATGTACAGATTTGTTGCATAGTTATACACGTGCCATGGTGGTTTGCTGCACCCATCAATCCGTCACCTACATTAGGTATTTCTTCTAACGCTATCCTTCCCCTAGTCCCTACCCCACAACAGATTCCAGCGTGTGATGTTCCCCTTCCTGTGTCCATGTGTTATCATTGTTCAATTCCCACTTATGAGTGAGAACATGTGGTGTTTGGTTTTCTGTTCCTGTGTCAGTTTGCTGAAGATGATGGTTTCCAGCTTCATTCATGTACCTGCAAAGGAGAGAAACTCATCCTTTTTATGGTTGCATAGTATTCCATGACATATATGTGTCACATTTTCTTTATCCAGTCTATCATTGTTGGGCATTTGGGTTGTTTCCAAGTCTTTGCTCCTGTGAATAGGGCTGCAATAAACATACATGTGCATGGGACTTCATAATGATTTATAATCCTTTGGATATAAACCCAGTAATGGCATTGCTGGGTCAAACAGTATTTCTGGTTCTAGATTCTTGAGGAAACACCATACTGTCTTCCACAATGGATGAACTAATTACACTCCCACCAATAGTGTAAAAGTGTTCCTAGTTTTCCACATCCTCTCCAGCATCTGTTGTTTCCTGACTTTCTAATGATCACCATTCTAACTGGAATGAGATGGTATCTCATTGTGGTTTTGATTTGTATTTCTCTAATGACCAGTGATAATGAGCTTTTTTCATATATTTGTTGACCGCATAAATGTCTTCTTTTGAGAAGTGTCTGTTCACAATCTTCACCCACTTTTTGGTGGAATTGTTTTTTTCTTGTGGTTAAGTTCTTTGTAGATTCTGGCTATTAGCCCTTTGTCAGATGGATAGATTGCAAAAATTTTCTCCCATTCAATAGGCTGCCTGTTCACTCTGATAATAATTTCTTTTGCTGTGCAGAAGCTCTTTAGTTTAATTAGATCCAATTTGTCAATTTTGGCTTTTGTCGCCATTGCTTTTGATGTTCTAGCCATTAAGTCTTTGCCCATGCCTATGTCCTTAATGGTATTTCCTAGGTTGTCTTCTAGGGTTTTTATGGTTTAAGGTCTTATGTCTAAGTCTTTAAACCATCTAAGTTAATTTTTGTATAAGGTGTAAAGAAGGAGTCTAGTTTCAGCTGTCTGTATATGGCTAGTCAGTTTTCCCAACACCATTTCTTAAATAGGGAATTCTTTCCACATTTCTTGCTTTTGTCAGGTTTGTCAAAGATCAGAAGGCTGTAGATGTGTTGCATTATTTCTGAGGACTCTGTTTTATTCCTTTGGTCTATATCTCTGTTTTGGTACCAGTACCATGCTGTTTTGATTACTATAGACTTGCAGTATAGTTTGAAGTCAGGTTGTGTGATGCCCCCAGTTTTGTTCTTTTTGCTTAGGATTTTCTTGGTTATATGGGCTCTTTTTTGGTTCCACACAAAATTTAAAACAGTTTTTTCTAATTCTCTGAAGAAAATCAATGGTAGCATGTTGAGGATAGCATTGCATCTATAAATTACTTTGTGCAGTATGGCCATTTTCATGGCTGCCAAGATGGCTGAACAAGAACAGCTCTGGTCTACAGCTCTCTGTGAGATCAATGCAGTAGGCACGTGATTTCTGCATTTCCAACTGAGGTACCTGGCTCATCTCATTGGGACTAGTTAGACAGTGGGTGCAGTGCCCCAAGGGTGAGCCGAAGCAGAGTTTGGCATCACCTCAATCAGAAGTGCAAGGGGTCAGGGAACTCGTTCCCCTAGCCAAGGGAAGCTGTGAGAGATTGTGCCTGAGGGATGGTGCATTCTGGCCTAGATACTATACTTTTCCCACAGTCTTCACAACCCACAGACCAAGAGATTCCCTTGGGTGCCTATACCACCAGGGCTCTGGGTTTCAAGCACAAAACTGGGTGGCCATTTGGGCAGACACTAGATAGATGCAGGAGTTTTGTTTTGTTTGTTTTTTTAAATTTTCATAACCCAGTGGTGCCTGGAATGCCAGTGAGACAAAACTGTTCACTCCCCTGGAAATGAGGCCAATGCCAGGGAGCCAAGTGATCTAGCTCAGCAGATTCCACCCCCACGGAGCCCAGCAAGCTAAGATTCACTGGCTTGAAATTCTCACTGCCAGCACAGCAATCTGAAGTCAACCTGGGATGCTTGAGCTTAGTGTGTGGAGGGGCTTCCACCATTACTGAGGCTTTAAAAGGCAGTTTTCCCCTCATAGTGTAAACAAAGCCACTGGGAAGTTCAGACTGAGTGGAGCCCACCACAGTGCCAGAAAGCTAGTGAAGCCAGACTGCCTTTCTAGATTCCTCCTCTCCAGGCAGATCATCCCTGAAAGAAAAGCAGCAGCCCCACTCGGGGGCTTATAGATAAAACCCCATCTCCCTGGGAAAGAGCACCTGGGGGAAGGGGTGGCTGTGAAAGCAGCTTCAACAAACTTAAATGTTCCTGCCTGCCAGCTCTGAACAGAGCAACGGGTCTCCCAACACAGCACTCAAGCTGTGCTTATGGACAGATTGCCTCCTCAAGTGGGTCCCTGGCACCTGTGCTTCCTGACTGGGAGACAACACCCAGCAGGGGTTGACAGACACCTCATACAGGTGAGCTCCAGCTAGCATCTGGCAGGTGCCCCCTGGGGTTGAAGCTTCCAGAGGAAGGAACAGGTAGCAATGTTTGCTGTTCTGCAGCCTCCACTGATGATACCAAGGCAAACGCAGTCTGCAGTGGACTGGTAGCAAACTTCAGCAGACCTGCAGCAGAGGGGCCTGACTGTTAGAAGGAAAACTAACAAACAGAAAGGAATAGTATCAGTGACAAAAAGGATGTCCACACACACAGGAAAAGAATAATCTGAAGGTCACCAACATCAAATACCAAAGGTAGATAAATCCATGAAGATGAGGAAAAACTGGTGAAAAAAGGCTGAAAATTCTAAAAACCAGAATGCCTCTTCTCAAAAGGATCACAAATCCTCACCAGCAAGGGAACAAAACTGGATGGATAATGAGTTTGACAAATTGACAAAAGCAGGCTTCAGAAGGTGGGTAATAACAAACTCCTCTAAGCTAAAGTAATATGTTCTAACCCAATCCAAGGAAGCTAAGAACCTTGAAGAAAGGTTAGATGAATTGCTAACTAGAATAACGAGTTTAGAAAAGAACATAAATGACCTGATGGAGCTGAAAAACACAGTACAAGAACTTCGTGAAGCATGAAAAATTTAAATAGCTGAACTAATCAAGTGGAAACAAGGATATCAGAGAATGAAGATCAACTTAATGAAATAAAGCATAAAGACCAGATTAGAGAAAAAAGAATGAAAAGGAATGAACAAAGCCTCCAATAAAAATGGAACTATGTGAAAAGAACAAATCTACATTTGATTGGTATACCTGAACGTGACAGGGAGAATGCAACTAAGTTGGAAAACTCTCTTCAGGATATTTTCAAGGAGAACTTCCCCAACCTAGCAAGACAGACCAACATTCAAATTGAGGTAATACAGAAAACACCACAAAGACACTCCTGGAGAAGAACAACTCCAAGACACATAATTGCCAGATTCACCAAGGTTGAAATGAAGGGAAAAATTTTTAGGGCAGACAGACAGAAAGGTTGGGTTACCAACAAAGGGAAGCCCATCAGACTAACAGTGGATCTCTCTGCAGAAACCTTACATGCCAGAAGAAAGTGCAGGCAAATATTCAACATTCTTAAAGAAAAGAATTTTCAACCCAGAATTTCATATTCAGCCAAATTAAGCTTCAAAAGCAAAGAAATAAAATCCTTTACAGACAAGCCAATGCTAAGAGATTTTGTCACCTCCAGTCCTGCCTTACAACAGCTCCTAAAGGAAGCACTAAATATGGAAAGGAAAAATCAGTACCAGACACTGCAAAAACACACCACATTGTAAAGACCATCGACACTATGGAGAAACTGTATCAACTAATAGGCAAAATAACCAGCTAGCGTCATAATAACAGGATCAAATTCACACATAATAATATTAACCTTAAATGTAAATGGGCTAAATGCCCCAACTAAAAGAACAGGCCAGCAAATTGGATAAAGAGTCAAGACCCATTGGTGTCCTGTATTCAGGAGACCCAT
Source organism: Cacajao melanocephalus (assembly GCA_963573385.1). Taxonomy (NCBI): domain Eukaryota; kingdom Metazoa; phylum Chordata; class Mammalia; order Primates; family Pitheciidae; genus Cacajao; species Cacajao melanocephalus. Next base: position 14,183 of record CAUYLG010007015.1, on the reverse strand, counting down.
ATCATGTGCACAAACACACATAGGCTCAAAAGAAAGGAATGGAGGAATATTCACCAAGAAAATGAAAAGCAAGAAAAAATCACGGGTTGCAATCCTATTCTCTGATAAAACAGACATTAAACCAACAAAGATTAGGAAAGACAAAGAAGGGCATTACATAATGGTAAAGGGATCAATGCAACAGGAAGAGCTAACTATTCTAACTATATATCCACCCAATACAGGACCATCCAGATTCATAAAGCAAGTTCTTAGGGATCCACAAAGAGACTTAGACTCCCACACAATAATAGTGGGAGACTTTAACACCCCACTGTCAATATTAGACAGATCAACAAGACTGAAAATTTACAAGGATATTCAGGATTTGAATACAGCTCTACACCAAGCAGACCTGATAGACATCTACAGAACTCTCCACCCCAAATCCACAGAATATATATTCTTCTCAGCACCACATCACACTTATTCTAAAATAGATGACATACTTGGAAGTAAAACACTCCTCAGCAAACACAAAAGAATGGAAATCATAACAAACACTCTCTGAGACCACACCGCAATCAAATTAGAACTCAGGATTAAGAAACTCACTGAATACCTCACAACTACATGGAAACGGAACAACCTGCTCCTGAATGACTACTGGGTATATAACAAAATTAAGGCAGAAATAAATAAGTTATTTGAAACCATTGACAATAAAGATACAACATACCAGAATATCTGAGACACAGGTATAGCAGTGTTTAGAGGGAAATTTATAGCACTAAATGCCCACAGGAGAAAGTGGGAAAGACCTAAAATCAACACCTCAATATCACAATTAAAAGAACTAGAGAAGCAAGAGCAAACAAATTCAAAAGCTAGAAGAAGACAAGAAATAACTAAGATCAGAGCAGAACTGAAGGAGACAGACACACAAAGAACTCTTCAAAAAATCAACGAATCCGGGAACTGGTTTTTTGAAAACATTAACAAAATAGATAGACAGCTAGCCAAACCCATAAAGAAGAAGAGAGAGAATAATCAAATAGACACAATGAAAAATGATAAAGGGGATATCACCACTGATCCCACAGAAATATAAACTACCATCAGAGAACGCTATAAACACTTCTTTGCAAATAAACTAGAAAATCTAGAAGAAATTGATAAATTCCTGGGTACATAGGCCCTCCCTATACTAAACCAGGAAGAAGCTGAATCCCTGAATAGACTAATAACAAGTTCTGAAATTGAGGCAGTAATTAATAGTCCACCAACCAAAAACAGTCCAGGACCAGAGAGATTCACAGCTGATTTCTACCAGAGTAGAAGCTGGTACCATTCCTTCTGAAACTGTTCCGAACAACAGAAAAAGAAGGATTCTTTTCTAACTCATTTTATGAGGCCAACATCATCCTGATACCAAAACCTGGCAGAGACACAGCTCCAAAGAGGAGCTGGTACCATTCCTTCTGAAACTATTCCAAACAATAGAAAAAGAGGGATTCTTTTCTAACTCATGTTATGAAGCCAGCATCATCCTGATACCAAAACCTGGCAGAGACAAAGCTAAAAAAGAAAATTTCAGATCAATACCTTTGATGAACATCAATGCAAAAATCGTCAATAAAATATTGGTAAACCAAATCCTGCAGCATATAAAAAAGTTTCTTCACTACAATCAAGTTGGTTTCATTCCTGGGATGCAAGGCTGGTTCAACATAAGCAAATCAATAAATGTAATCCATCACATAAACAGAACTAATGACAAAAACCATATGACATATGATTATCTCAATATATGCAGAAAAGGGCTTCAATAAAATTCAACACCCTTTCGTGCTAAAAACTTTCAAAAAACTAGGTGTTGATGGAACATATCTCAAAATAATAAGAGCTATTTATGACAAACTCATGGCCAATATCATACTGAATGGACAAAGGCTGAAAGCATTCCCTTTGAAAACCGGCACAAGACAAGGATGCCCTCTCTCACCACTCCTATTCAACATAGTACTGGAATTTCTGGCCAGGGCAATCAGGCAAGAGAAAGAAATAAAAGATATTCAAATAGGAAGAGAGGAAGTCAAATTGTCTCTGTCTGCAGATGACATGATTGCATATTTAGAAAACCACATCATCTCAGCCCAAAATCTCCTTAAGCTGATAAGCAACTTCAGCAAAGTCTCAGGATACAAAATCAGTGTGCAAAATTACAAGCATTCCTATACAGCAACAATAGACCAACAGAGAGCCAAATCATGAGTGAACTCCCATTCACAATTGCTACAAAGAAAATAAAATACCTAGGAACACAACTTAACAAGGGATGTGAAGCACCTCTTCAAGGAGAGCTACAAACCACTGCTCAAGGAAATAAGAGAGGACACAAACAAATGGAAAAATATTCCATGCTCACAAACAGGAAAAATCAATATCATCATATATTTTAAAAATCTAAAGGACTTTTTTTATTTTTGAGACAGGACTTCACTCTATCACCCAGGCCATAGTGCTGTAGCACAATTATAGCTCACTGCATCACTCTAGCTTCAAACTGCTGGGCCCTAGAGATCCTCCTGCCTCAGCCTCCCAGATAGCTAGGACTATAGGCACATACTACCACGCTCAGCTAATTTTTTACTTTTTGAAGAAACAGGGTTTTGCCATGTTGCACAGGCTGATCTGGAACATCTAGCCTCAAGTAATCCTCCAATTTAACCTCTCCAGAGTGCTGGGATTCCAGACACAAGCCACCATACCTGGCCTAAAACACTGTTAAACATTTCTCCTTTCTTTCCTTCTCAGTGAAATATGTAGATTATTTCAATGGAAAAATGCATATATTTATATTAACTTAAAAATGACTATTGAATTTATTAATATAATCATTGCTATCATGATTACTAGTGTTTGACAGCATTTACCGTCATACCTTTGGTGAGAATTTAGCAAAGAATACCCACTTCCAATCCACAACCTACAGACTCAAATTCTTTGCTATAGTATCGCAGTGGACTATTATGATTAGAAAAGTCATAAATAAAATTGCCTATGGTAATATTATTTCCAGTGCACTTCCTTCTTTTGTGTTTCCTTCATCATCCTATGGGTCTTTTTCTAATAGAACACACACCAGACATCACTTTGCCTAGCAGTGCCCTACCTGGCTGTCTGTCTTCTTACGTGACTTCCAGTTCTTGTAACTGTCCTTCTTATATGCCATTCTCTCAGGATTTAAAAATGTAATTTACAATAATTTAAGATGTTATAGGAATGGATTAAAGATGGCCACAAGTTCTTTAACTCTTCTCTCATTGAAAGATGGGGACTATTTTCCCTCCCATGATATCTGGGTTAAAGCCTTGTAACAGCTTTAACCAGTAGAGAACACTCAAAGTGGTACATACAAGATTCAAGCCTACACTTTAAGAAGATTGTTAGCATGTGAGTGCCCTTAGCCACCACGTGACGCCAAGCCACCACATAAGATGTTTAACTCCCCTGCTGGCAAAACTACAAGCAGATGTTCTGAAACTATATAGAGAGGAAGAGCAGCTCAGCTGTCCCCACCAAGACACCAGACATATGAGTGACGCTCTCTTGTATGCTCCAGATGAAACTAGCATCTGGTTAAATATCACCAAGCGGCCCTACTCAATGCCAGATGACACAGAAGAATCACTCAGCAAAAACCTACTTGAATTCATGACACAGAAAGTCATGAGATATAATAAAATGGTGAGACACTGAGTGTTAGGATAGTTTGTCACTCAGCAATTGATAGCCGGAATAGTCACATAGTCTTTTTATTTTCATGTCTGGGTGATCTACTTCAGCATTACCTGGAGAAGAGAGCTGTTTTATTGTTATTACTGCTATTCTTAATATATGTCACTTAAACCCATTTTTAGGACATCCTTATTTAGTGGGTCTACAGCAGAGCCCAAAAATACATATACATCTTATATTCTAACCTGAAAGCTTTCACTGAAGAAATCCCCTCCAAAACAAAATTGACATCTATCAATTCTCTGCTTGAACATTCAAATGACAGGGATATATCTATCTCGCAAAATAAACTCAGTCTTAATTACGAAAATGCTTTTGCCGAGGGTAAAAGGGAGTGATTCATAGGTCAAGTGTCTCTGAAAAACTCCATGGCAATAATTCATGAGCTACTAATGCTCTGCTATTAATCTGATTCAGTGGCATTCTACGCTTCTTTTGGTCCCGCTTTGAACTGGGACTCTTGGTTCAGAATCTCTAAAAAACAATCCATTTGGCTCAGTTCATCTATCTTTGGGCAGAGCACTTTATGTCAAACTTTGTCAAACACAATTGATCAGCCTGGAATCTGCTGTCCATAAGTAAAGTGCCCACAGTGATCCAGTCAGCTGTGGCCATGATCACACGTTCCAGAACAGGACCATTTATGGCAGTAAAATATAGGTGCAGAGACTCTCCAAGAAGGAAATATAAAGAAGCCAGCATACTGAAATATATTGATTCTATTTTGTTTTACATTCAAGTGTTTAATATCTAAAAAGACCTATCAACTACCCATACATAGTAGTCTACTCTTCTGCGATCGCAATCATCAGGGTCTGAGCAGAAGACAGAAAATATTCAAGTGATTTTAACAGTGAATTTAATAAAAAGAACTGTTACGCAGGTATTTAAAAACTGAAAAGAAGAAAGAGAACACAAAGTATCACAGAAGCAATAACTGCAGCTACCACCCTAAGATTGGGGAAGCAAATGAGAAGGATGGAATAATCAATATTTAGAAGCTTGTGAGAACTTCACAAAGCTGGGACATAGACCAAAGAGACACCGTTTTTCTGGTACTGATGCCTCAGATGCTTAGAAGAGACAACTTACAGTTTCTTTGAGGAGACACTCTGGGTATTGCCAGATTAGTGCAGGAAACAGAACTAAATAGAACTGAAACTGAAAGAGTTCTATTTAACTAAAAATAAACTAACTAAATTTAAAAAGCTAAAAATAAGTAAAACAATCGAACCATTACATCATTTATTCAGACAACTATGGTCCTATCATAGACATGGTAATAGTCCCATCACAGACACAGTAATGGTCCTGTCATAGACATGGTAATAACCATGCCACACCACAAATGCATACTGACCTTTCGGTGAACACGAGGACCTTGTTATTTGTTTTTGTTTTTCATATGAATTGCTACTGTACTAGGTGTTTGGGGAAAACTCTCAAACTGTTTTTCCTCTGCTATTATGCCACAATAATCATCAACACAGAAGAAGATTTCGGTAACCAAATTTGGGAGTTCTTCCCCCAACACTAAACAGTAAGCACCAGCTGGGCATCCTCTAATTCCCAGCACTATGTACCTAGTGATAGCGTCAAATGCCACAGGTTGAGGGATCAGTCCCCAGAACTGCCTCCCTGACCCACTTCAGATACCAGTGGCAAGTCTGGGCCTCTGTAAATTCTTACCAACCAGCTTCAAGTTAGAGCTCTCATGACCCCCACTTTGGCTTTGCTTCATTTGCTGTAGCAAATCACAGAACTCTGGGAAAATATATATTTACTGGCTTATTCTAAAAGATATTACAAAGGACAGAAATGAAGAAATCCATAGGTTGAGGTATGGGGACCATGGGGTATGGAGTTTCCATTCCCTCCCTAGGTGCACTGCCTCCAACGACCTCCAGATGTTCAGCTATCCAGAAGCTTTCCAAACTCTACACTCTTGGACTTTTATGGAAGCTTCATGATGTCTGATGTCAGCATTCCTTCCCCCAGGTTATGGGGTGGAGTCCTCTCTAGAATGCGGCTATTGTGACCCACAGTCAGAAAGGCAGGGGAAGATTACTGACAGCGCAGATGAAAGAAAAGCAGGAGGAAATCAGAGAGATTCTGTTTCCTAAGGTCTGCTCCTGAGGAGCACACTAGACAATGTAACTAAAGACAGTAACACAGTAGACATTATAACCAAAGACTGTGAAAAGGGGTATGGGAGCTATGAGCCAGAAACAGTGGATGAAAGAGTGTGTGTGTGTGTGTGTGTGTGTGTGTATGTGTGCACGCCCGTGTGTATAATAACGCCACACTAGGCTTTACCAAATTTTTGCCCACAGTTGACTTTAAACTCAGCGGCTAGATTACAGTTTATCCACAAAAATGTTCCTGCTTAGTTTTGGTATTCTACCATTGTACTTAGATTTTTTTCTTTCTTTTTCTTTTCTGTTTTTCATCTCTGGGATCCAAAATGCATACTGCCTCCCTCAACTTAATTTATTTAGAGCAGCTTGGTGCTCATTTGCTGGCTCCTCACCTACTACACACTTTTAATTTTTTTCACGTTTCATAATGATGAATCAAGAAGCAAACTAGGTGTTACATTACCCAAATTTTTCTGACACATTTTCTATGAATTGAATCTCTTTCTTGTTCTTCCTTAGTTCTGAACAGGGCTTTAAAATAAATTTTGTGATGTCCTTACCATATTTTCCCATGCCTCACTTCCATCCTCTGAATACAATTTACTGGATTATACTCCCCTTTAGCCTTTATCCTTGACTAGACATCCTTACACTGATATTTCCTCTATTTAGTATTGAAAACTGCTTGTTTTTTAAATATCACTCCAGAAAGGGTACAAGGACACTTATGATCATGAAGGTAAGGGCCGGTTAATTCCAGCAAAACTCTAAGGGTGGAGTGGTCAAGTGTTAGGAATTCAAAAGAGAAATATCTAACCAGAGGAATTAGATGAATAACTGAGGAGTTTTTAACTTGTTGATTTGTCTACCAAATGTGTTTGGGAACACCACTGAAGACACTAGTATAATTGGTAAGGCTCTGGGTTATATATTTTGGGAAATTTTAGAGTATCTCAAATCGCTCTTCATAGAAAATGACTCTCTCCATATCTAGTCTCAAAATCTCTTTGCCTTAATAATCTATAAAAAATTAATCTGGGAAAATACTTCTAAATAAACTTTTCTACCTAAATAATTAAATAGGTTTGTCACTAAGAATAATTTCCTACTACATAAACTATTATAGTAGAAACATCTCTTTTTTATCAAAATGACTAGGTATTCTTGCTTATCTATTTTGTTTCATAGTTGAAAAATTTAGTGAGTGTTCACCTGTCCCAGGAATTGGGTGTGCAGTGATTTGAGTATCGGTTTATTCACCAGTAATAAAGAGAATAAAAAGTATTTCTTCATGAGGTGCAGTATTTCACGCCTGTAATCCAAACACTTCAGGGGGCTATGGTGGGATGATTGCTTGAGGCCATGAGTTAGAGACCAACCTGGTTAACATAGTTGAGACTCCGTCTCTTTGAAAAAAAAAATCCTAGCTGAGCATGGTGGCATGCCTGTATTCCTAGGTAATCTGGAGGCTAAGGAGGGAGGAGGACTTTAGCCCAGGAGTTTGAGGCTGCAGTGAATTATGATCACATCACTGCAATTAAATGTGGATGATGGGGCACAGCCCTGTCTCTAAAACTTAAAATGAAAATTAAAAAATATAAAAACACTTGGCAGTTTGGATGTTAAATGAGAAATATCTATGACAAAGATTAATGTTTGGTAAAAACTAATTTCCTACCTCTTAAATAAACTGAAATGAAATATGTTTCTAACAGATACAGAATTTCCTATTTTGATTATGTAATTCTAAGTCCATATTACTATATCCATATGTACTTCTATACAGTAACAGGCTAAGATATGATTTTTGCCCCTAAGAATGCAGCCGCATATGAAATAAAGACGACGAAGGATAAGCCTCTTGTCTGAGTTTTTGCTCATCAACTTTTTGGTAGTTCTCAATTCTGGCATTTTAACTGGTATTGTTCTACTTGTAAAATAGCACAAATCACACTCCTCCATCCCTGGGACAAACACAACAACTTTTTTTCTCAGTCATTTTTTTAAATCGGACTGACCACAACTGCTGAGTCACACACATATGTGAAATCATTGGCGTGTTCCTTAGAGATGACTAGCCAAGGTTAGGATTGTTATGTGAATGTGAGTAACTACTTGGAGGGTTAATTTGAACATACCAGAGTCACATCTGTTCTTCGCCTCACTAGAGCCTTACTAGCAAAACGCGAGCTTATAAGCCACAAACATTAAGTCTAGGAATTACCTAAAGATACCCTCAAGATGACTTGGAGATTTGTTATAATGCATACTAAATACACATACACACACACACACACATATGCTGATATATATATATATATATATATATATATATATATATATACATACACATATATACACACACATATACTTGTGTGAGTGAGTGTGTGTGTGTGTGTGTGTGTGTGTATACTGTTTGCTTTCTGGGAGAAGTTAGACAAAGCCAGATAATAAAAGTAACCATGGAGAGTGCTTAAGCATTTACTTATCCCTCTGATTATTAACTCAATCTTTTAGTTCTCATAAAATCCTTGTTGGTGGGAATTTAAATGGTAAAGTCACTTTGGAAAACAGCTTGGCAGCTTCCCAGAATGTTAAACATACAGTTACCATACAAATGCAAAATTATCATGTGAAGCAATTCCACTCCTACAATTCTACTCAAGAGAAATGAAAACATATGTCCACATAAAAACCTATACACAACTGTTTATAGTTGCATTATTCATTAGAGTTGAAAAATGGAAACAATCCAAATGTCCGTCTGCTGATGAATGGATACACAAATCGTATCATATCCATACAATGAATATTGTTAGTTGGCTATAAAATGAATTACTGCTGCATGCTATGACATGGAATAACTTTGAAAACATTAGGCTATGTTAAAGAAACCAGTTAGAAAAGAACAAAAGCTATGATTTTATCTATTCTGAAATTTACACACAGACAAATCTATTTCAAAAGATAGCAGATTGAAATTTACCTAGTACTGAGGATAAGATTGTGGGGAAAGAAGCTAGGGGTGATGAGTAGTGACTGCTAATGGCTACTGTGTTTTTTGTAGGGGTAATGAAAATGTTCTAAAATTAATTATGGTGTCCTTTGCACTGTAAATGATAGGCAGTTGGTTGAATCTGTGGATACGGAAAACCTGGGAACATGGAGAGCCAACTGTGTACTAAAAATATTGAATTGTATACTTTAAAATGTTGAACTTTGTAATATACCAATAAAACTGTTTAAAAAGGAAAACCTTGTGGTGACTTAAGGGCCATTTTCATCTGCAAATGAATAAAAGAGATGCAGAGACTAAGTGTCCTGTTCAGGTTTCAAATCCTGGAATTTGTAAAAACAAAATTAAGTCTCAGCTAAAATCTGATGCTATTTTTATTTTATGAGAGCTTCCCTAAGACTCAGAACTAAAGCTTATTCACAGAGGCTACCCGGATATTCAAAGAGTTTGGAATCCATTATCTTCAAAGAAAACTCAAGGTAGTTAAAGATGATATGCCTCAGAAAGACAAATATGGTATTATACTATGCCCCTGGCTGACAGACAAAATGGACTCCTCATGGCTAACTAAGGTGCTCAAATTTAACACAGAATAAAGCAGTCATACCTGGGTGAGGAGTATCATGCTCTCCGTGTTCTCAGTAAGATATTACAAAAGTGACACAGGACCTTCCTTTCTACAATCAAGCCAAACCAGTTCCTCTTGTGAGTGCTGAGATAGACTACAGCTGGAAATTTACCCCAGCAGACCACCTAGAGCCAACCAACCAACTACCTGGAACCAGCTGATAAGACAGACTGATAATTTGGGGTTTAAAGGTCATCCAGTCAAGACTCTGCCTCTCCCTCTCCTGACTCCCTTTCTCCTCCCTGCAGCTTTTACCTTTATAATCTCTAACTTTCCAAACCTCTTCTGAGAGCCCACTTTTATTTTGCACTGAAGGCTGCACCTCCCTGATTTGCAGATTGCTTTTTGAAAATGAAGTTCCCCTTTTGCCTCTGTAGGTCTCATTGATTTTTTGTTACTATTTCTTGATGAGCAGGTTGGGATCTCAAGTGGCCCAAAAGTTCTTTCTCAATGCCATTTGGACCAATGCATAGGTGCCTACATGAGCCCTTTGTATTCAGTACTTCCTGGCTTCATTGGGAAGGGTTTTGGCAAGGCTTTGTCAATCTAAGGGCTCCCATTTTTGGCTGAAGTTTTGGATACTTTATTTGGTTTAGGAAGTCTATCCATCCAGCTCCATGGGGTAACCATTAATAGAGTATGCTGACATTTCGGAGATATGCTTGTACTTCGTAGGATACATTCATGCTTCATAGGGTACATTCACACTTCAGTTTTGTGAGGACACTTATATTTCAGCTGCATTAAAAAGAACACCTTCATAAGGTGAGTGTTATGGGTGATCTAGGTTCTAAAGGAACAGTCTCTCTCCACCGTCAGGCACTCTGCTGGTTTATTAAATTTAAAACAAATGTTGGGTAACAATTGACCTGAGAAATGCATGTAAATTGAAGTATCTACACACAAAACTAAAACAAAGAGAAGCCTGACTTCTCAAAAATGATATGAGGCTTTTCTTTAATTGGAATATTTGAAAGGTCCAAATACAACTGGGAATCTCTCTAAATTGCAAAAGGAGACTAATCTGAAGACTTAACCAATCTCTCTGAAGACATAAAAGGCTCTCAGACCTTAAAATGGAACATCCTGTATCTCCCTGCTCCCCTACTTGAATCTCACCACCACCCCGCACTCCACCACCACTTTTCCCTTCTCACCATCATGGCCTTTGTCTGGAACATTATGAGAACTCAACATCCCACTACCAGCATTGGCCCTTTGAGCCCCTTTGGCTCCTCCACAGTTAGAGGTGACTGGGTAAGTCTTTCCTGACTCTTGGTCCTCCCAGTTGGTTGACAGTGCTGAGTTATATCCGGCTTGTTTTTCTACTTGACAGAAGGCTAAGTTTTTCCTTAACACTTTTCATTGATCAAAAAGTAGGTAATCATTCTGCGGTTATTCCCTGTGAACAAGTTAATAAATTTGTATGCCACTTCTCCTATTGATTCTCTTTGTGAGTTGATTATTGCTTGAACCTTCAGTGGACAAAGGGGAAGCTTTCCCTTTACTCCAGCAGTTTTAGCACTACGAGCAGAATCGCCAAAGCCCCACTGCTCTTCTGGGAGCTGCAGTGAAGGTAACCTAAGACCGGATAAGCCAGCAGAAGGGTATGAATTGCTTACCAGTAGGGCTTCTGGCCTCTCTTTCTGTGAAATTCAGTCAAGCAGACGAACAGTAAAAATCACTGTCTCCTTCACAAAATCTTTTTTAATTGGTGAAATTGATTTGTATGACTAGTCTTGAGTGTAGTGGCTCTGATGTGCTTTATGCTACTTTTTAATATGAATATTCATATTATTTTAAATCTTTTTCTCCCAGATGGTCTTTTCTTTTGTCATTGTCTTTTTGTGTTGTTCAGTAATAAAGCAGAGAACCATAGGGTACAACATGAGCCTAAAACTCCTAAAAGCCCATTTGTTTTCAAGCCAGCCCTGCAGACTCGTCAGTTTGCAGTTCTCATCAGCACACTTTTTTTTTTTTTTCTGAATGTGTCAAGCTCTCAGGGAAGTTTTCTGAATATTTCAAGTTCTCAGGAAAGCCCATCCCTATTGGGGTTTTAGTCATCTAAATCCTTCTTGCTTGATTAATACTGGGAAAGTCCATCCCCAGGAGGGCCTACCAAGTGTCATAGATTAATGTGTCTGTGAGTGGTGAACCCCACAAAGTTGTGGGTTACCAGAGGCAACATACACACATCGATCTCTGAGACCGCCTCTTCTATGCCTGCTCCAGCAAACACCTCTTTCTTAACTGGTAATGGTGTATCCTAAACCTGGAAAACTACATCCTGAAGTTTCCATGAAAAGCCTGTTGGGTTGAGGTGATATTGGACTAAGTACACCATTGAGAATTCTAATTGTGAATGGTCAGAAGATGGATTTTAAACTAGTCTCCTGAATTTAAAAACAGAAAAAAATTAGAAATCTTTCATTTTAAACAATTGCCTTATTTGCATTTATAAAAATATTAACTTTTTTTTAAAAAAAAGACACACATAATAGTGTCAGGGTTGACTTAGAAATTCTCTTGACAACCTAAAGAGCAAAAATATTGCCTAAAGCAAAGTTGCAATCGTTTGTCCACTCACAGTGTCTGCTTTGGATCCCTAGCAGGATTTACAAAAAGCATTTCACACTATAGTCTAATAGCTAAGATTCTGTGATTCATGGCTATGGTCCAGGTTTGAGGGCCAGTCAGGAAACCAGTTTCATTTGTTTTAAATTGTATACATGACTCTTAGCCTTTCAGGGTACCCATTTGTTATTGATTCTTTTCTCTCCCATTGACAGAATTTTATTTTGTCTTTTTCTGTCTATGGGGCACATAGGGTTTATGGGCCTTTATATAGGCACTCAGCTAAGTAGCTGTGATCCTAGAAAATATGGTCAGACAGAAATGTGAGTTGCATTTTATTTGTGTCTAATGAGACATATTTGAGCTATCTTTGGGGTGTTTCTGGATCTTGTGAGAACCACTTTTCATCTCTTTGGAGATGCCTAGTTCATCTTCATTTCAGTCATAACCTTGGTTAAAACTTACTGATTTTGTTGAGTTACCGGAAAAGGTAACTTTGGTTTAAAAGGAGGGGAAAAAAAGAGATAAAGTACTTATAAACAAGAGGTCATCAGGGAGAATTGCTTCTTTTTTAGAGCTATCCATGCTAAGACCAGGCATGGAAAATGCTTTTGTTGTTGTTTTGTATTTTGCCTTATTGAAGGGCTCTACCCTGACATCAGTTATCCAATCAAGAAATAAACTAAAGTTTAAGAAACAAAACAAAACACCTATTTAACTAGACTGGTCTCGAAAATACTTTCAGGCGTTTAGCTGACTAGTTTGAAACTCTTTGTGAAAGAAATCTGTTCTATAAAAAGTTACCGTTTATAAGGACATCTCCCTTTCTACACTAAAACAACTAGAAACATTTACAAGGGTAAAGACATTGGCTTAAATGTACATAACAACCCTTACTTTTGTTTAAGATACTTTTCCTGGCAATCTTGTCTTGACTAGGCCTTTATCTATGTGTTTGTCTCAACAAATAATAGTGTTTAGATCTAAGCCTTCGAGATTTAAATTTTCATATAAGAAGTTACGTCTCTGGAATTAAAAATTTCTAGTTGCCTTGCTAACGATCATTTAGGACATAATATTCTATATGGAGGAGAAAAAGTATTTGAATACTAGAAAATGAAGACTTTTATAAATCTATAAGATCTGCTTCTATCTGTGTGTCTGTGTCTATATGTTTATATGTGTTATGGGTGATATTTTGCTACCAAAATAAATGAGAGAGTTCTAATTAATTCTTTAAAGCGTCTAAATAAAATATTTTATCAGAAGAATAGAAACTAACTCAAATAAATTTAGTTCATATGACATTAGTAACATTTGGTAAACAAAAGTAGTTTAAAAGTACTGTCAAAATAAAATTAGAATGTCTTCAGAATTATCAGTACTAAATAAAATTCAGACATTTTCCTGGATGTACCAGGCAGACAGGTTTTGGCTGTTGCTGCTAGATGTTTAAAGGTCACAAAACTCTCACTTCTGTAGTATTGTTTTTTCAATCCTGTTACCTTTTATTTCTTCTTCTTGCCACATTACACTGGATAGGACTCAAGCAGAAAACTGAATAAAAGTAGTAGTGATAACAAGCACCTGTGTCTTGTTCCTGATATCAAACTTACAGTGTTGATGCCAGGAACTAAACTATTAAAAAGTCTACTTTTCTGTTAACTATTATTTACCATTTTACAATTAAAGTGTACATTTATTGTAAGTATGCTTTTTTAATATATATTTTTTATTGTTTTTTGGTTTCTGGGGTACATGTGCAGAGCATGCAGGATTGTTGTATGGATACATACATGGCAGTGTGGTTTGCTGCCTCCATCCCCCTGTCACCTATATCTGGCATTTCTCCCCATGTTATGCCTCCCCAACCTCCCTACCCTCTGTTGTCCCTCCCCTCTTTCCCCCCAACAGACCCCAGTGTGTGATGCTCCCCTCCATGTGTCCATGTGTTCTCATTGTTCAACACCTGCCTATGAGTGAGAACATGTGGTGTTTGATTTTCTGTTCTTGTGTCAGTTTGCTGAGAATGATGGTTTCCAGATTC
>CAUYLG010007014.1:0-12645 GCA_963573385.1 Cacajao melanocephalus | reverse complement strand
TATCCTTGTTAATTTTCTGTCTCGTTGATCTGTCTAATATTGACAGTGGAGTGTTAAAGGTTCCCACTATTGTGTGGGAGTCTTAGTCTCTTGGTAGGGATTTGACAACTTTTAAATTTCTGATATTAACACATGTGACTTTTAATCTTCTAGAATGAAATGTGTCAACATTTGAAGGTCTGCATAACTCAGTGAACAAATATTTTTCAAATGACCACTGCATGCTATTACTAAATCATAAAAGATCCATTCAAACTTCAATATAATGGATTTTAGCAGTTTAAATAAATTTTTGTGGTATAGTTTCAATTTCACATTGTAATTAACCTTTAAGAGAGTAAATTTACCAAATTTTGGTATAGTATCAAAGAAAAAGTTTTAAACTTCTCAGTTTTAATTTCTAAGATGGTAAACAATAATAGATATAATTCAAATAAATAAAAACTCTGGAGCTCTTACTAATCTTTAAGAATGCAAAGACATCTGAGACCAAAAAGTCTGCAATAGGCTACCACAGAGGAAGGCACCTAAAGGCTTAAGGAGCTCTAAATGCTAGAGTACATTTACCTTGCAAGACCTTCCCCTTCAACTACATCCCCTAAGAGAGTCCAGGGGACTCCTCTTTTACCAAGTCTACAAGAAATATTCTCAAAAAGGGAGTTCCAGCATTCTTCATCATTTCTGTGTTGCTCTCTAACTGGTCCCTTGAATTCAATGGGAATGATTGGATCCAGGGGTGGCAGGCTTAATTACCAGAACCAAGGTGGATGTGGTTACTGTAATGGGCAACACAGCCAAAGCAATAAACAGAATGATTTGAATCTCAGACCACTGGTGTTGGCCACTTCATTTCAGTGTCCATAGCACTGAATATATGGACAGTCTAGTAAAGCTTTACTTCATTTGGAAAAACAGAAAAGCTCCAGGTTTGCTCAATGGAAGTCTGACTTGAATCACCATAAAGAGACTTGTGACCTCTTAACCAATTCCTAGACTTGAGATAGTTCACAGATCCAAGCCCTTTAAATGAAGAGGTGGCTGAACCCTCTTGAGGAAGTCCTCTTTACGCAGCCAAAAATTGTATGCAGTTGTCCCTAGGTATCCTCAAAAGATTGGTTTTAGGGCCGGGCGTGGTGGCTCATGCCTGTGATCCCAGTACTTTGGGAGGCTAACGCAGGTGAATCACTCGACGTCAGGAGTTCCAGACAAGACTGGCCAACATGGTGAAACCCTGTCTCTACTAAAAATACAAAAAATTAGCCAGGCATGGTGGTGGGAGCCTGTGGCTACTTGGAAGGCTGAGGCAGGAGAATTGCTTGAACCTGGGAGACGGAGGTTGCAGTTGCTTGAACCCGGGAGATGGAGGTTGCAGTGAGCCGAGATCACGCCACTGCACTCCAGCTTGGATGAAAAAGCAAGATTCTATCTCAAAAAAAAAAAAAAAGATTGGTTTTAGGATGCCTCCACAACAGATACCAAAATCCATAAATGCTCAAGTTCCTTCTATAAAATGGTCTAGTATTTTCATATAACCTATGCATATCCTCCCATATACTTTAAATAATCTTCAGATTACCTGTAATATCTAATGCAATGTAAGTTCTTTGTAAATAGTTGTTATACTGTATTGATTTTTATGTGTATTACCTTTTTTTCCCAAATATTTTTGATCTGTGGTTAGTTCAATCCCTGGATGCAAAACCTGTGGATGCAGAGCACACAATACAGAGGGTCTGCTGGATCTAAATCATCCTCCTGGCCTTCCCTTCCTAACAAGAGGCTTATATCCCAGCTTTCTAGGGGCTTGAAACTATTCTAAGTGACCATGGTTTTTCCATTTAAATCTTACCTGTCAAGCTAGTCATCACTTGATGAAAGACTGCACTTGGGCCAAGAAGTTGAGCACAAGTCCCCACAAACACTGGGCCCTGCAGCATGGACCTGGTATCCACAAGATTCAAAGAGACTGACCTTCCCCAATAAGCATGTCCCACTTTGTCTCTGCCTCCTCTCCTCTACAACTCCCTTCTTTGTTTATCAGTCTTCTCTTTTGCTTCAGGCCCATTTTTGCCTTCAGGGTTTTTGTCTGTCAACTCAGTTAGTGGTCGGTCTATTCCATATGAGGGGAGTCTTCTAAATTTGGAATTGAAAAGATACAAGCAAGGTACCAATGTGTTATTACTGGCCACAGCTTTACCTCCCATCCCAAAGTAAAGCTATCTCATAAGAATGTTCCAAGTCATGTGGGATTTGGCCCTGCCATTATTGTTGTCTTCTTTTGATATGGGGTTTTGCTTTGTCCCCCAGTCTAGAGTGCAGTGATGTGATCATAGCCCACTAACCTCACACTCCTGGGCTCAAGCAATCCTCTTGCTTCAGCCTCCCAGAGTGTTGAGATTACAGGCACAAGCCACCGCACTTGCCTGCTATAGTCTTCTTAAAGGCCTGGCACCACATATTGCTCATGAAAAAGTTGGTTCATAGAAGGAGCTCAGGAAATATGTGCCGAATGAATGGATGAATGTTCATTCTCAACCTTGTTGGATGTAAGTGTTGAGAACAGTGCCCAGAGCACCTGAACACTACATCTTAGTAGCTGAAGAACCCCAGCTCCATACTTCATATAAGAATATATAGTGTGATTCTAGAACAAGCTAAAAGGCGTATGCCAGACATACTACTAAGCTAGATAATGACAGGAAAGTGAAATTTCAGTTCCACCCACTGGAGCCCTCAGTCAGCCTTCTGTAATGTGAATTTTCTATGTAGCTGAGGATATCTCTTTCAGGATGAAACATTTACATTGGAGGTTCTTGAAATTATGTATATATTTTCATTTTTATATATATTTCATATTTTTCATTTTCTATATGTAGCAACTGAAAATGTAAATACACATTATATATATATATACACAGACAGTATATATATATATACACACTATATATATATATATACACACAGTATATATTTCAATCTGCCTTCTTAACCAGAGCCTGTTCCACATAATTCACTGTGTTTCGAACATCAAATTGTATACTAAATACTAAATGTAGTTTTTGATGTAGTAATCCAGTTTCTGTGGCAATTTGATATGTCTACAAGTTATTCACGAATGAGGCTGTGTCTCAAAGAGTAATTCCAAAGGTAGGTACTGGAGTGAACTAAATGTTCCCCTAATGTTCTTTACGTTCAGGGGAACAGTTCAAGAACTGTATCTGTTGTATGCCTACTTCACGTCAGGCACTGTGCGAGGGGCAGGGTAGAGAGGAAGAATAAGACTCTGTAAGGACAGAAAGAGCTCAGTCCTCATAGAAATTCCTTTAGGAGACAGGATGAGAAGAAGTCCTGGGAGCCTTTTTTTCTACAGTTTATCCTCTACCTCATCCAGATTGAATTGTCACCGAATATCTTTTTCAAGGTTCTTTTTCAAACAGCTGCTCTGTTCTTCTTAGAGAAAAAGTTTCTGTAGAGGTGGCAGCAGCAGCAGCAGCAACTTGATGTGTTGAATAATTATGCTAATCAGTGATTTGGCACCAGTTTGCCGATTCTTTTGTCTGATTATTTATTATTTATAGAGTGTGGTAAATGCAAATGGCATTTTGCAAAGCATGGAACTCTGAAAATGAAACCCCAGCCTCAAGGCGTTGACTGTCTGATTTAGACATAAACAAAACACTGAATAAACAATGAGACATCTAGTTGAGTTGATGTGGCTGGAAAGGAGGAAAACACTGGGAGACTGAGAAACAGAAGTGGACATGATGGAGGGATTTCCAGGAGGAAAAGCAACATGATAAATGTGAGCTATTTCAAGAGGAATACAGGGAAAGTTACCAAACCAAGGGGTTAAAAAGGAAACAAAAGGAGCATTGAGGAGAAAGTCCCAGGAAAAGAAAGAACTCAATGAGATTTTTTTCTGCTTGTGCCTTTTGGTGGGAGAGATGAGAGGCAGGGATGTCCGAGGGGAGAAAACCATAATGATCAGAGGCAAAGGTGACAAGGTCATGGACTAGTGTTTCATTTCTGGAGAGGAAGAGAAAAAGATGACAATTGGATGTGCGGGAAGACTTGTTTCTCTATCTGAAAGTCTGAATAAGAAGAGAGGAGAAAAATGGAGAGCTCAGATGATGAAGTTTTTAGCATGGATCAAAAGAGCTGTCAGCTGGGCCTTCTGCACTTGATTTGACTTTTTAGGGTCAGCGTATTCCTCTTGTTGATTTATATGGAGAGGATCATACTCCTTTTTCTTCTTTTCCTTTTTTGAGACAGTGTCTCTCTCTGTTGCCCAGGCTGGAGTGCAGTGGCATGGTCTTGGCTCACTGCAGGATTTTGCTGTGCCTCTTGGGTTCAAGTGATTCTTCTGCTTCAGCCTCCCGAGTAGCTGGGATTACAGGTGGCTGGCACCACGCCAGCTAATTTTTGTATTTTTAGTAGAGAGTTGGAGTTTCACCAGGTTGGCCAGGCTCGTCTCGAACTCCTGGCCTCAAGTGATCCACCCACCTCAGCCTCCCAAAATGCTAGGATTATAGGCATGAGCCACCACACCCGGCCAGGATCATACTCTTAATATCTTACTCAAACTAATAAAATTCACAAAAGGCTGTTATATAAACAGGAATTTAGATGTATTGATTTAGAATGGGTGAGAAAGGTTTCAAGTAACTGGGTAAAAAAGATAAACCACACAAATAGCATAAGAGAGTAGATAAGAGTATTTCTAGAAATAAAGAGGGACATTTCATAATGATAAGGGAGTCTATTCATCAGGAAAACTTAAAATTATAAGTCAGTATGTATCCAATAGCAGAGCTTCAAAATACATAAAGTGAACTTGGACAGACTTAAAGGGAGCAATAAAGTCCACAGTCACGGTGGGCGATTTTAACCCTTTTCCCAGCAACTGATGGAACTAGATAAAAATTAGTAAAGACATAAATGATTTGAACAGCACTATTAATTACCTTGGCCTAATTAATATATTAGAACACCTTGGCTTGGATGTGGTGGCTCACCCCTGTAATACCAACATGTTGAGAGGCCAAGGTGGGGGGATAATTTGAAGCACGGAGTTCAAGATCAGCCTGGGCAACATAGCAACACCCTGTCTCTGCAAAAAAATGTTTTAATTATCTAGGCATGGTGGTATGCACTTGTAGTCCTAACTACTTGGGAGGCTGAGGCAGTAGGATTGCTTAAGCCCAGGATTTGTAGCTTGCAGTGAGCTATGATCATGCCATTGCATTCATGCCTGGGCAGCAGAGCAAGATCTCATCTTTTAAGAAATAAAAACAGTTACAATGTGCACCTTTTAAAGTTTGCACAGTAAGGAGGCAAGAGGAAAGATTGAACATAAAGATTAAAATAAGCTGTTGGAAATTGTGTTGAAAGACACGTTGAATGACATTGATCTTACAGAAAGGTGTGTGGATTTCAGCCTAGGCATGATGGATTCTATGCCTCATTCTATCGTGCTGAGTTACCATGCACTAGAGATTTAATTTCTGTAAACCTGTTTCTCTATCTGAAAGATGAGAACAATAACAAATGCCAGTCACCACTATCCTGAAGCTTAAGCAATGTTTGTTAATGCTTTGAGCAATTTGGAAGGGCAAGAGTTTTATGAATACAACATATTATTTAGACAAGCAAAAGGACACGATCAGAGAAGACTTGGAGTGTCTCCCTCTACATAGCCTTTTAATGAGATTCCTCTTTTTGTCTTATAAGGAAAGAAAACCAAATCAGGAGATGACTAATCTCACTGGCTAATCTCTTCCCTTAATGTTGTGTGAACACACAATCTTCTCCTAAAAAAGTATGCTGGAATTTTGTCGTTCAGATTTCCTCATCAGTATAAATACATTCTTTCCTAGAAATATAATAGTGAAAGATGAAGGCTGTGGTTTTCTGAGGAGCTGGCTCTGGGCCCAACAGGCAGATGTTCTTGATCTTTTGCTCTACCTTGGATCTTGTGTAAATCACAGTGTTGTTCAACTTCCTTCCTCATCTGTACAATTGGAGTAAAAGTGCCACTCTCTGGGAGGTCAGATGGACATTAATTAGCTGTGTTTTTGTGTTTTTTATTGTTTTTCTTTTTGAGATGGAGTCTCACTGTCGTCTAGGCTGGAGTGCAGTGGTGCGATCTTAGCTCACTACAACCTCTACCTCCTCGTTCAAGAATTCCCCTGCCTCAGAGGCTGGATGCGGTGGCCGCTCACATCTGTAATCCTAGAACTTTGGGAGGCCAAGGTGGGCGGATCACCTGAGCTCAGGAGTTTGAGACCAGCCTGACCAACATGGAGAAACCCTGTCTCTACTAAAAATACAAAATTAGCCGGGTGTGGTGGTGAATGCCTATAAACCCACCTACTTGGGAGGCTGAGGCAGGAGAATTGCTTGAATCCGAGAGGCGGAGGTTGTTGTGAGCCAAGATTGTACCATTGCACTCCAGCCTGGACAACAAGAGCAAAACTCTGTCTCAAAAACAACAACAACAAAGAATCCCCCCACCTCAGCCTCCTGAGTAGCTGAGATTACAGGCACACACCACCATGCCCAGTTAATTTATTTTTTTTATTTTTTTTTATTTTTAGTAGAGATGGTGTTTCGCCATGTTGGCCAGACTGATCTTGAACTCATGACCTCAGGCAATCCGCCCGCCTCTGCCTTCCAAAGTGCTGGGATTACAGGCGTGAGACACCACACCCAGCTGCTGTGTTTTCTTTTTCTCCATTGATATTTCAGCATTCTCTTCAGTCGTTAGTCAGAACAACACTTCTAGATGTTAGTTCAATCCCACGACCACAAAATTCTTAATGGAAATGTATATGAAAGGATCTGGGAAGTTCACTAATCATTAAAGATTGGGGTTTCTGGTGAATTTCCTGAGATTTGAATTTTTAAAAGGCACAAGAAAGCTTTGCCAAATCTACTGACCCCTTTCAATTATGCATTTCATTAAGAACACCAAAATATGAGTTTTTTTCCTCCCTCTCCTGTTTATCTCTTTGTCACTGTTTCTCTTTGAATCTCTCTGGGTTTCACTCTTTCTCACGCTTTCTCTACTGTTTCTCTCTCTTTTCCCTAAGATTTAGTGGACATGTGAAAATGAGTTTAGCTGAGGTGTAATAATAAAGTTAGCCACCTTGCAGCCTCACTGGGAAATAAAATTCTGTTAAACACAAGTGTCATCAAACTCATAAGCGCCTCCTCCCCTTGCCTTCTTGCCATTGGGTCGCTAACAAGTTACAGTGTTTTTCTCTCTCGTCTCCAGTCCCCCTGGTTTCAAGTTTTGTTCTCTCCTTCCTCCTTTCTGCACTGCCTGCCCTGTTGAAGATGCAGGGGCTGCCCCTGCTGCCACCACTGCCGCCACCCCCGCCGCCACCCCCCAGCAGACAGAAAGGCTAAAATGTCAAAAGATGCGTGGTTGCCTCTGACAAAAGTGCAGATCAGTTCTGAAAGGGAATAAATATGATAGGGGGCCCAATAATAACAGTGCGCACTTGTTAACTACGCAAATCCAGCAGGAGCTGGGGGCAGGGAGGGCGGGCACGGTGGAGAATAGAAGCTGCCTGGCAGGAGCCCCTTGGGGAAGAGTGAGGGGGGTCCTCCGGCAGCCACCATCAATTATATGGGCTGGTTTTGTTTTGTTTTGTGAGGTCTGAGCTGAGGCTCAGCTGATGGGCAGGGGGGTGTGGAGGGGTGAATAAGGGATTTTACCCAAACCAGTGACTCTGAATGGAGGTCTTGGACTCAGTTGAGGGGGCCTCCGCAGTGAGAACTTGAAAAGAGGGCCTTTGGGTTATGCAAGGGAAAGGGGAGGTGAGGCAAGGTGGGGGCGAGGTGGGGGCTGGGGGACATTTGAGGTGGGAGGGGTAGGGGGAAGGAGGAGAATAGCACAATAATGGGAAAAAGGAGGCCAGCTTCTGCGCTCTCATTTCTTACAATGAGTCCCATGTGGTTCTCTTTATCTCAGCCTTTCAGCAGTCAATAGAGGGAGCCTTTTTATTTTCAACTCTAAGTATACAGCCACCCTAACCCCCACAACACACACACACACACACACACACACACACACACACACCCCTACCAGTGTGGACAGTGAGCAAAACATTTGAAATGTCTGAAAAGTTATTTCCCCTGCACAGGTTTGCTGGATTTTCTATCCTCCTGCCAGACTCATATTTATGAGACATTTACTCCTCCACGACTGCTCTGTCTCTCTTGCCCCACCTTCACCCCCCTAGACTTGATTCCCTCCTCCTCTATTATACACCCCTCCCCCTCCCCTCTGTGGATGCCTCAGAAACTCCAGAGAGGTTGAAGGGAGAGGAGGTTCTTGACTCTTTAGAAAGTCATGAGTCATATGATGACAGGTAAAGTGGAGATGGATGATGGAGTGATGTTGATTGCAACCCATAAAAAAGCAAAACTAAAAGATTAAAGCAAGCCCCAGCTTGAACTTCAGACTGTTTTAAGGCATAGAAAAGAACAAACGTATTTTTTGTGTGTGGTGGACCTCTCTGAAATGTTAAGTCCCCATTTGGACAAGTCCCTTTCAATTTGTTCTTAAGTCTATGACTGGAGCAGCCACAGCCGCTGAACTTACTCAGCTTGATAGAAAATAATTTGTCTATTTTTCAAACAATATTGTTATATATTCTCATAGGGTGCCTGAGTTTGAATAGATACAGCATTCTTAACCAGAGGTGGAAGCTTTTAGAAACAGATTCCAGGCCTCACCTCCCCAAGATTCTGCATCAGCAGCTGTGAATGGGGCAGTGTGTGTGTGTGTGTGTGTGTGTGTGAGAGAGAGAGAGAGAGAGAGAGAGAGAGAGAGAGAGAGACAGAGATTAATCTTGTTGTACAGTGCCATTTGAAAATCTCAGAACTAAGTAAGGTGTTCCCCTTTAGCTAGATCAGGGAAGTATTCATCAAATAACAGTCACTAGTTGTGCTGGGAAATTGAGCCAAACCCATCTCTGCTACCAAGCATTGTAGCTGGGTGGAAAAAAAGAAAGGAAGAAAGAATCCTGTTCATCACCAAGAAATAAAGGGGGAAAGTAAGAATAAATGAAAATAACAATAACCTCAAGGAATTGTTTAGTACTAGGCATTTTTTCTACAAGGATGATTACCCCATTGGAAGCAGGAATGAGACTCAGTTATCTTAAGCAACTTACTCGAGGTCACACACCCAATAAATGGCAGAGCCAAAATTCTTTCCTATGCTTGAATGATCTGTGCAGCATGTGGTGAACTTGGTAAGACCCCAGGAATGGGGAAAGGAGTCAGGCAGCAATCCAGAAACAGACTCTCCCAAGGCAGTAAGAAGGCTCCTGAGGGTTGCTTATGCACTCAACATCAATGAGCTGTGGGGTGGCTCCTGGCTGCTGGTTTCTCATGAAGGACTCCAAACCTCTCTCACCTCTTAAAAATCTTCTTGTCTCTTCCTCCTAATCCAGCTTGCTCTACTAAGCAAAGTAGCCCATAACAGGCATAGAAAGAAAATGAATATTGCTTTCATATTTTTCTCTGCACAGGGAGATGTACTTTTAGGTCTCTCTCACATGATAAGAAAATTACAATTGCCCTCTTTTTGGCTCCATTTCTAGTCTCATGAAGGTGTAGCTGTGTGGCTTGGCCATGAGGATTGGAGAGGTATAAAAGAGGGCAGGAGAGGGGATGACTCCCATTTTGCCACCCTGGCAGCTCTCAACCAGCTCTGCTCCAGCCAACTCTTCATACTACTTAAAGTCCCTTTTCAACTACACGAAGTGATGCTCCCACAGGGTTCAGATGAGCTCATCTCCTGTCTAAAGTGCCTCGAGGGGTGGAGCACTGCCTCATACTTCTCCATCCCTGACATGCTCAAGTCCAATGCTGATACAGTGCTCAGTAAATTATTGTCCTTTGGTTGATTTGCAACAAGTGCTTTTTAAATTGGAATGCGCAGGTGCACAGGGTTGAAATAGTCCCTCAGTTGTTCTGGGTCACCATTCTTAATTATCCTCCTCTTGTTGGTGTGCTCTGGTTTCTGGATTTTCCCAATTGAGGTATATTAATCTCATGTGGCCTCACTGGACAGCCACTTTGAGGCTGCCTTCATCAACACCTGTCATTCTGTTGCCCACTTCATTCTCCCCAGTCTGTTGTGTTAGTTCCACGTCCCTGAGTCATGCCCACTGTCTCCTGTCTTATTCCTGTGTTTGTGCTGACTTGACAAATTACTCTCATCTCAACCACTGTGTAGCAATAGTTTTTATTCAACTTTTACCAATTTCCTAATACCATGGTCAGTCCAAACATTCTCCATGCTTTGGCTTTACCTCAAATTTCCATCCTATTTTTTTCTCTTTCCTAAAGAGAAGTCCACACATTCTAATTCTGTTATGACTTGCCTGCACCTTAATCTTTTGTCATCTGGTTTCTGCTCTTCATGCTGTGTTGTCCACACCGGGAAAGGTACAATAGCCTTGAAGAGTCTGTCCTTGATCTCGTCTTGCATGGTTTCTCTGCAGCCTTTGATGCTGTGGGCCACTGCCTGGTCCTGACACTCCCTCTTGCTTTTGCTTCTTTAATGCTCTGTACGCCTCTGTTTCTTCTGCTACTGCTATTTCTCCATCCAGGCCTTTCTGAGACTCAGTCTCTGCTTGGTTTTCCTTAGAGGCAACTTTCACTCCT
Source organism: Cacajao melanocephalus (assembly GCA_963573385.1). Lineage (NCBI taxonomy): Eukaryota > Metazoa > Chordata > Mammalia > Primates > Pitheciidae > Cacajao > Cacajao melanocephalus. The sequence goes on along the minus strand of CAUYLG010007014.1, from coordinate 1,959 downwards.
GTGACTTCAGTATGACCACCTGTACGCCAGGTCACACTTCAGTTGTCTACTGGATTTTCCCACTTGTCCATCCCACTATGACTTCAAACTTGAGATATCTCAAACTGGATTTATTCCCTCTTCCAAAACTGCTTATTTTCTTCTACTAACTTTAAGGCTCAAGATCTCTGCCCATCCATTGATTACAATAGTCCATCAGTCATGAAAGTATATGATTCCTTCAGTTCTATTCTCTATCCCGTCTATTCCGTTTCTGCCACCACCCTAATTCTGACCCTTTTGTCCCTGTATAAACTATTGAAATTAATCTCTTAAAATACTTTTTCAGGCCAGGTGCAGTGGCTCACGCCTGTAATCCCAGCATTTTGGGATGTCAAGCGGGGGGGGGGGGGGCATAACACGAGGTCACAAGTTCAAGACCAGCCTGGCCAACATGGTGAAACCCTTTCTGTACTAAAGACACAAAAAATTAGCTGGGTATGGTGGCGCACACCTGTAGTCCCAGCTACTCAGGAGGCTGAGGCAGGAGAACTGCTTGAACACAGGAGGCGGAGATTGCAGTGAGCCGAGATTGCGCCACTGCACTACAGCCTGGGTGACAGTGTGAGATTCCATCTCAAAAAAAAAAAGAAAAAAAACCTTTTTCAAAAATGTACTCTTCTACTCAAAACACCAAATAGTTCCCCGTTATTACAGAATCAAATCCAACCTTCTTCACCTAATGTTCAAGACCTTCCTTAATCCAATCCCAACTTTGTTGTTCCTACCATTTCTTCCTCTATTATATTTGCCTTGAAGAAATAAATCAGTTTAGTGAAACGGTTCTGCTCATAAGCTCCCAAACACTTCCTATCCACACAATTGTTCATGTCCTTCCACCTACCTGCTACATCCGTCCCTCCTATTCCCACTGCTTCTGTCCTAACCTTCCTTCAACTCCACCTTTCAAAACAGCTTCCTTGACTATCTCAATCTAAATTAACCTCTTTCTCCCATAAACTCCCTTTGACTCCATTAAGCTCCTGGCAGTTTATGAAATTATGTAAATTCCAGTTTATATGTTAAATGATTGCTTCATTTTTCTTACATTATCTTTCTTATGAGATTGTTTGCTCCTTCCAGATTTAATACCCTAGCTGGCACCTGGCTCAGGCTTAATTAATGCTGTTTGTTCTCGTGTGAGTTTCCATGAACTTATAAATACAAGTTGCTTTTGTAAATTGAGTCCCAAGCCCCTCTGTTTATAAGAGCAAATGCCATGTGCAGGTATGGATATTCTGTTGTACTTCTTTCTAAACAAAGTCTTATTTATTGGCTACCTGTGTGTCTTGGTCCGTTTGTGCTGTTGTAGCACAATAGCACAGACTGGGTAATTTATAATGAACATATATTTCGTGGCTCACAGTTCCAGAGGTTGAGAAGTCCAATGTTAATGTTCAGGCATCTGGAGAGGGCTTTCTTTTTGCATCATAATGTGGCAGAAGACATCACATGGCGAAGGCAAAGAGAAAGAAGGGGAGCAAACTTGCCCTTTTGTAACAACATTAATCCATGCATGAGGGCAGAGCCCTCATGGCCTAGTAACCTCTTCAGGATCCCATCTGTTAATACTGTTACAATGGCAATTAAATTTCAATGGGAGTTTTAGAGGGAACAAACATTCAAACCAGAGCACTAGTATAAACACAGGTGTAAGTACCTCACCTTACACATTTTGCCTTTTTTTTTTTTTTTTTTTTCCTTGAGACGGAGTCTTGCTCTGTCGCCAGGCTGGAGTGCAGTGGCGCAATCTCGGCTCACTGCGACCTCCGCCTCCCAGGTTCAAGCGATTCTTCCGCCTCAGCCTGCCGAGTAGCTGGGACCACAGGCGCGTGCCACCACGCCCGGCTAATTTTTGTATTTTTAGTGGAGACGGGGTTTCACCATGGCCAGGATGGTCTCGATCTCCTGACCTCGTGA